>WEKX01004821.1:63186-73329 GCA_013390025.1 Pitta sordida
TATAAAATTTAAGCTTATTTTGTAAGAAACATGAGACCCTTAAAGAGTGTTACCTTTTTGTTCAGAACATCATTTTTCTTATATTCCTGGAAGGCACATGTGATCTGTGAATTCCCACAGAGGTGGCTGGAGCCTGGGAGGTTAATAGAAAGAATATGCCTCTTTCTTGCTCTGTATATATATATAAATTTTGATATGAACTACTATGGCCACAGCCACCACACAAATTTTTGATCAGACTTGGTATATAGTTTTTATATTCTTCGCTAGACTTGTCAAGATTAGGCAGCCTGACAGACATGGTTGAGGAAGAAGGAATTTATACATGTACATCCAGTTTATTTTCCTTGAATAAATGAGGGGCTTTAAGGTACTAATCTGTTGATCTGAAAGCAATATAAAGCCTTAACCAATTTTTCTGGTGTTCTAATTTGGTTCCATGAAGCCTTTTTAATGTTTGTAGAGTTATGCAAAGAGTAGTTTCTTAATGTCCATGCTTTTTATCTGTAAGGTTTCCTGTTGGTACTTTTGAAGGTGAAACTTTTAAGTAATATTTTGTTAAATATAGTACAGTTGGGTCTCCTATACCACGGGACCTTGAGTCTTCCACCTCTACACAAAGCCTTGCCTTCTGTGTTGATTTGCAGCTCATTAATATGCAAATTTACCCTGTACCCTTACATGGCTTCCAGCACTTCGGCTCTGTTTTGGCACTGCCTTGCTCTGTGTCGGTGTTTGTGTCAATGTTTCCCAGCACCCACAGCCACCCCACACTGGGAAAAATCCGTTTTCCACTCAGCAGGGAACAGTGGTGTGGAGGAGTCGCCCGCACTGCTGTCCTGATGTCTCTCCAGGTGGGTAGATATGGTCTCTCCATACTCAGGGTAGGTGAGTATGTCTCGGAGGGTCAATTGAGAAAGTCTAGGACACCACGTCTAACCTGAGAGTGTGTAAATCTTTCATAACTGCTTGCATCCATGCTCCGAGGGAAGTGGGGTGGGCACTGTTCGGAGTGGACCCGCTGCAGCCGCTGCACTCCCAGCAGAGAGGGATGGGGAGGGCTGACGTGGCACGGAGAAGCTGGTGGGGGGACCCGCTGTATCCTTCTCACTCAGAGCGGAGAGAAGGGGGTCGTTTTGAATATTCATGACTGCCTAATTGAACATTCATGCGTGCAAGGTCGTACATGCACAGTTGCAAAAAGGGGCTTCCTTAATCGCCAAAAAATCACACTACTAAGATGTGAAGTCGCAATATGGGGGGCATGAAGAGGAAGAGGGCCAACTGTAATGTATCGTAAATATATATAGTAAATGTAAATTAAGTATAGTAGGTCATAAGGTTTGGCAGCACAACGTGTTAAATAGACATTAATTTTTTAATGGCCTAGAGGTGTTTTATTGTAAGAGAATGTCAGGCAAATAAAAGGAAAGGTCGAAAGGAGATCTTTCCTTTTAATAGCTAAAGAAGAGTAAATATCTTAGTAAATCTTAATAGACTTGTGGAACTCCCTCATGCTTCTAAAGTTAAGCCATTCTTGGGAAGCCACTGCTTCCAATATGATTTCTTAGAACTGCTAATCACATAGGTTGCATGTTATTTGGATCATATGAAATTATTCCAATATTTTTATTACAGACCCTTAGATATGGTGCGTAGTTAAGCTAGCTCAGGGGAGAAAGAAGACTTTCTACCACCTCTCATCTTCTGGCCCTGTACATAAACTAAGACCCACCTTTCTTTCTTGGCAACAGTAGTACTGTGCTGTCTTTGCTGCTATTGCATTGGCAGATTACTAGATTAGAAGAAACAGGTATTGAAAAATACTTGCTGTGTAAATCTGTCCTACCTGCTCATCAGTCCAAAGAATGGTCAACCCGAAGATAGAAGATTTTCGTAGTGACTGTTGCCTGAGAAACAATGTCAGCTGAAGCTTGGATAATACAGGCTCCTCCCCCCAGGTCCAGTTTGTGAAGGAAGCAGTGGGTTTTAGGTATTATTGGTGTACCTCTCAGGTTGTCCCAAAAAATACCTTAGTTACATAATTAGAAGGGCTATAAAGTCTTCTAGGGAAAATGTAACCTGTTCAGTATCAGCTGCTGTATCTCTTTATTCAGTTATTTCACACAAAGCAGTTTGAAATTTACTTATTGCCATTTTTGTGTTTTATTGAAATTTTGTTAGATGAAAAATTATAAGCAGTGAGAAATCATTTATGTAAGTGCAGTAGCAAAACTTGTCTGTACTAAATGCTTGCTCCCACTTACAGGTATCAAAGCACTTTTATAAAGTTGTGATTACAAATGGAGAATTCAAATTATCCTGGTTTCAAAGACACAAAGGAGTACTAGCGGTCACTGTTTCAATTTCCTCAAGAAATAAAGTGAAGGACACATTTAACTGAGGAACACAAGGCAAATTAGAAATTCCAAATGGATGTGAGAATAGCTGTTCTCAACATAGTCTGATGCAGACAGGTAAGTTGCTTTCTCTTTCCTTTACCTGGTAACATACTACATGTTATCAGTGTCTATTCACGGACTTTTCTAGCAGGACCCTAAATGTCCGGGAAGGCTTCAGAAAAATTTTAATTTAAAATTTTCACTTGCATGATGAAAAGGGTGAAATAAAAGCCAGAAACCATTCATAGCTAGGAAAGCATAAGGAAGAAAATAAACCCAAGTATCTTTGTATCATGTTTTAACTACCTGTGTTTTGTTTAAAACTTTATACACTCACTATGTCTCTATTTTAAATTGATCATGGATAATCACAGCACTGTTAAAAGCTATCCATTTGAGGGGAGACTTTTTTTAATGTTGACATCACACGATTGTCTATACATTTAGTTTTTAGGGGATTTACTTTATATCTTTATAGAGCATGCTTTACTTCCATTTCCCTGACTATAAAATACAAATAAAAGTACATAATTCTAAATCTCCAGGAAGGATTATTTTGTAACATTTATGAGAGATTTAAAGTAATGTAAAATATTTCCTGAAATGTTTTCCAGTTTATTTTAGATTTGCAAAAGTATTTAGAGACAAGGATATGCAAGGGAACATAGAGATTAAGTCTCTTAGTAGTGGGAAGCCACAAAGACTGGCAGAAAGAAGCTCAACACTTTAGCTCTGTCCATGAAGAGGCAAAATATTAATTGCTATTTTACTGGTAAAAATGAAGAAATAGAGAAGATTTATTTTCCCAGGTAGGTGGAAATTATGAAAAACAATTACACAGTAGTAAAGTTAGCATGATACGGAGACTTGAGGTTTGCTGGAAACCTCAAGTTTTGTTCTGATTGTGTATACTCCCATTAGTGCTTCACCTGATTTACTAAGTTTGCTGTGTTTTGTCATAGAGCTCATGATACAGCTACACACCCTCTGCAAATAACTCAATACTATAATGCACTGGTTAAATTTATTGTGCTGGATCTCTGCATGTCTTTGGAATGGTCTCTGTTTCACAGTTTGGAAGTAACCTTCTTGCAAAATAGTTCATCTGGTCGAGCTAGGAAGGAACTGCTTCCCTAGACATTACTGCTATTAGATTAAATAAGTTGCGGTGGAACAGGGTAGATTCCATAGCAGCAAGGCAAGTGATTATGCAGTAAGTTGTCCATTAGACAGAGGAATTAAAAAAAAATTAAAATCACACGTCCTTCAAATGTTTGTCTGTGTGAGTAACAGAGTTGTACTTGCCTAAATGAATGCTTAACAGGTTGTTTCCAAGTTATGACTTGTAAGATGATAGAATGCAGGATGAGTTGTGAGGAGAAAACATTTTAATGTGTGTAAGTAAATCTCTTAAATCTGGAACTTTTTTAGACAGAAGGAAAGTGAATAAATATAGAAAATTAATGACATTAATTCATACATCCCTCTTTTTGTAATCAAGTCTCTTCCTTTTAAATTTCCTTTTATAGCATTATGGAAGCAATATATTTGGTGCATAAATTGTTATAAAGTTTACAACTCTTTAAGTTCAGTCTTAGCACTCTGAGTAAACCAATCAAGATATAATCAAAGATGTTACTGTCTCTAATGAGTTAAATAAAACATGTAGAACTAGGCAAATAGAATTAGGGAAAATTGAAACATTTTCCTCCTTCTTCTTTTAATATCTGCCTGTTTTAAGAGTTGAGAAATTCTGCTATACCATGTCAGTATTCTTGTAGCAGAAAGTTTTAAAAGTCTGGTATATTGACAGAAATAGTTCACACTCCAATTTGTTCTTAGGTAAGAAGATTAATTTATATGCTGATTAATTTTCTGGGTTGGTTGTTTTCCTCTGCCTTTGTCATATGTATCACTTGTTAGTAATCGATTTTTCTTTAACCTCTGTACACCAATTCTGATGATACATGAATTCATTTGTTTTCTTTATGCCCTTCATTTGTAACACTAGCTGATATCTATATTCAGTGATGGAATTTGATCCTTAAAGGTGCCTGAATGCTTCTATTTTTTTTATTGTGTTTTGTGCTGAGTACAATTAGAAAATAAATACTCCTGTTTGAACTCTTCCAGTAGGTTAAGTAGCATTAAACAAGGGCTTATCTTTTAAACAAGAGTCCACATATTCATGTGGACTATGTACTTGGAGCAGGAATTAATTTGGTAGGTTAGTAGTATGGATCCTTCCGTGTGGATTTTTTTCATTTTGCTAGAAACATATTGTTTCTTATATGGCTGAAAGATGAAAGTATCAAACTACTGAGAGTAGCATGGTTCCCCTCTCTCCCATTAGTTTCCCGCAGTGAATCTAAATTAAAGTAGCTAGCATGGATGTTAGATTTGTTTCCTTTCCGTGTCTAACAAGTGGAATAAGTCAAAGACTTATGTAAACTGACATTGTCCATCAAAATAAAAGAACGGCAAACTTCTTTATCCCCCTGAGTCATGTGCTTATTTGATAAGTTGGGTCATGCTACTATATGTGGAATTCTTTGAAAAGAGGTAGGAATCAACTGATTATTCTTTCTGAGGCACAGAGGAAAAGGAAGCCTAATGGATTACACTGCATTCCAGAAATTGGTATCTGTTTTGGTTTTCGTATTTCTGCATGCCGGGAAATGCTTGAAGCACCTTTCCGAAGATAAATGAACGCAGTCATCATGCCTTACTTGTGCCTGTTAAGTCTTTGTGTAAAATATTTCATGAGGAAGCATGCAAATATTTTGAATGCTTGTGCCTTTAGTTTTGGAGTGTACTGCAGATGGCACGTAAATGTATTGGGATGAAGCTGTGGAAGTAGAGGCATGTAAGAGACTATTAATATTTTCAATATTTTTTAATTAATGGATTCAGCAATATTAAAAACCATCACTACATAAGTGGACTACAGTAAAGTAACATGTCCCTAGCATAGGCATATTAAGACTAACAGAACTGTGGCAGAGAAACTTTTGAGGCATAATTTTTAACATGAAGACAGGCATATAGGGAACAACTTGTTTTCAAATATGAAGAGATATTGTGTACTTCCATTTTTCCTTCTTGGCAGCAGATTTTGGTATGGTATTTTTTGGAAATAGTCATGAGTGCTGAGAAAGATGAGATATGTAGCAAAGGAGAATGGTACGTATGGCATTGTGTAGATTTTATCTAAGTTTGTTTCAAAGACACAAAAAGATATGTTGCTTAATCAAATTTGTGTGTTTGTAAAGTTATATAGAAAGAAATGTAAGTGGTAAAGTAGTAGAAAATAAATACATGTATGTTTAAAAATTGTAAATGTCCACAAGTTGTGTCTCATCTACTATATCACAGAAAGTATAAAAATCCTAAAAATATTCTAACCACTTTAAAATGATAAATGTTAGCTTTGAAATCTTTGAATGTAAAGTTGTGCTTTCAGTATAATGCAATAGAATCTCTGCTCAAATCCAATCAGATCCAAAAACTAGGAATATCACTCAAGAAGAGGTAGTTACATCCTTTCTCAGTCAGTTTTAGATTTATACTTGCAATAATATCTTGTTATACAAGTTAAGAAGATTTAACTAAGAGAAATATTGTAAAATCCTTAGATTTTTTTTGAATGTACAGTTGGGTCTCCTATATCACGGACCTGCGATCTTAATTGGGTTCTGCGAAGCCCTACTTCTGTGTTGAATGGCAGCTCATTAATATGCAAATTTGCCCCACACCCTCACGCGTCCCCCCAGTTCTGTTTCGGCACTGTGTTGCTGTGTATCAGTGTTTGTGTTGGCCCTTCCCAGCACCTGCAGCCAGCCCATGCTGGGAAAAAACCCTTTCCGGCTCAGCCAGGGACATGGGTGCAGGGAGTTGCCTGCACTGCTGTCCCAGTGTCTCTCGGGGTGGGTAGATCTGGTCTCTCCATACTCGGGGTAAAGGAGTATCCCCTGGAGAGTCACTCAAGAGAGTCTTGGATGCCTGAGAGTGTGTAAATCTTTCATAACTGCACAGCAACAGCTCTGGGAGAGTGGCCCTGCCATGGCCACCGCCGGGGGAGGAAGCAGCTACTGCTGCAGTGGCGGCTATGCAGGTTGATTTGCATATTCATTACTGCCTAATTGAATATTCATGTGTGCCAGGTCACACATGCACAGTTGCGAAAAGGGGCCTCCTTCATCGCTAAAAATCATGTTGTGAAGATGTGAAGCCACAACATGGGGGGCATGAAGTGCAAGAGGGCCGACTATGTTTCTTTTAACAATTATATGAGAACCTTCAGTGATGGAAAATGTCCCAGTTGTGTTTAGCTGGCCTGGTTTTTTTAAATTTTGCAGCATACTTTATTTTAAATATATCTGCAACTGACTTTGTATGTTTGGTTCACAGCAATGGGTGGGTGGGGTAGAACAAAATTATAATGATGCTGAATCTCTCTGTACGCCATGCCTTCCTGTGATACTATAACCATTCCATCACATTTTGAGCTCTAGAATAAATGGATTTACCTTTTAATTTGATGCAGCACATAATTTTCTAGACTTAAAACTATTTTTAACTTCTTTCTGATCCCTTTCTAGTTTGTCAGGAACCTTTCTGAATCATGGAGTGATGAATCAGTAGAAACCTCACTAATGCCAGATGTTACCATTAAATCATTTCCCTTCTCCTACTTGGTGTTTGCTAGATTTTGCATCCAAGGTCCAAGTTAGCCCACTTAGAGGACTGCAGTTATAATGTGTTTATTTCAGTTAAATTCTTTGCATTATTCTCAAACTTCTTGTTATTATTTTACTATTTTGTTACTTAGATTTAGAATGGAAATAAGCCATTCAAATAAATGACAAAGCTAAGTAACATAGTAGAACACTTAAGCACATGCTCCAGTTTCCTGTTGACGCAAAAAAGATTTCTATCTACCCTTAAACTGCATGCTTATATATAAAAACTGCTGGATTGGATTTTGAGGTAAACTTATTAGTACTTTTTTCATAACATTTGGATTGTGATAAGGGACTAAATGTTTAACATAAGAAAATAAAATATAAATTATAGTTATTTTTTTACCCCATCCCCAAAATATTCACGTGGCTCTTAAAATGCCCCTCTAAATTTTCTGTATATAAAACTTTATCCTTATTTAACTTTCTTAAATGTTGAAAGCATTAGTTGTCTGGTAAAATTTTAATGAGGAAGCAGAAAACTCTTTTTCTCTGCAGCAGACAGTTTGTGACATTCTCCATTTAAAATTCTCCTCATGTGCTATCAGGCAAATTCACACATCATATTATTCAGCATGACCTTACTGAAAATCCTCTACATTATTTCTCAAATTCATTGTCTTTTTGTGGTATTTTTGTATGCATCTGTAAACTACTACATGCTCATAAACAGGTTTTCCCTCATTTTGAGAAATCATATAGGAGAGCTTTTGTTTGCGGATTCTCATTTTTAATGACTACTTTAATACTTAAGGTGTTGCAAACTGTGGGTTTAGCCCAGTGCTCAGCCCGGGAGAGGAAAGGTATTTCACTAATGTAGTTTCTCCTCTCTGTCTGGAAATGCATTGGCTGTTTGGAAACTTGGTATTTTAGAATTATTTGCTTACAATTGTGTGTTAATTTTGTAAAATCCTGAAATATAAGAAAGAAGTACTAAAGTATGTCATGTCATAAATCCTTGCTATGAATATATAGATGTCTTTTGCAAAATGCCAAAGCTAATGAGTATATCACTTCAGAGAATAAAAATTCCACATCGCAAATAAATAATCAGGGTATTAGCGGTTCTCTTGCTCCCATTGAGTGCTCCTTTCCATTTTCCTTCTTTGGTTGCCTGCTTTGTTTTTTTCCCCCTAGTTTTATCAGTTACATCTGTACTGCACAAAACCACTTGATCTTATTGAAAATGTTTTCTTTGTACTTAATGCCCTCTAAAACACATTTTTCTTTTGTGTCCTGTCTAAATTTCTCAGGTAAGACTTTTTTCTTCACTATTTAAGAGGGGAATAGGTGATGAGGGATCAAAGCTTCTTTTTGTTTTTTTCATTGGAATACTTTCCATAGAAAATTTAGAAAATTTATTGCGTTTTATTAGAAAATATAAATTTGATATGCTAGAGGTGACTTTTTTCTTGTAACCTTTCTCTTTATAGACCATCCTCTTCTTTTTCTATTTCTTTAACTAGAGTATACAAATTATGTTCAGTTGCAAAGAAAGAAAAAACAATAGCATACTTTCTAATATAATTTAGTATGATTAATTCAGGAACTGCATGATTCGTAGTATGCGCTCGTTATTGCTCAAGTTTTTCTACTTCCTACTCAAAATTAGTTTAGCAATGCATAGATTTAGGTGGAGAACGATCTATTCTACTGACATCTGCTGACGTGTTCAAGCTTATACGACTTTTTCATTGAATAAGGGTTCTTAGAGACTTAGTCTTGACAAAACCAATAGTTTTCTGTTTACTGTTATCTGTGATTCAGTTCCTCGTCTGTAAAAGTGATAACTATGCAGCTTTTTTGGTGAGTCTGAGTTGCACTGGTGAACTGCAGTCCAACTGACTACCTGTGCACTGACACTTAGAATTGGAATTGGGTCTTTTCTAGAGTCCTTTAATACCTGTCATATATATATATATATATATTTATTATAATAAAATTATTTTTAGGTACAGATCATTAAAAAGGTTTTGGCATGTGGATGGTGCCTGAAAATTTTGTAAACCATATGCTAAAACATAAGGGTTTGCAAACAGACTTCTACAAGCTTCTTAGATGATCACTGTTCATTTTGTTTCATGTGTAATCATGAACATTTGAGACAACTTTGCTGGAATTAGACAGATACCTGTTACACCCAGCAGTGGTGCAGATCTACAGTAAAAATCCCAGTGTTCCAAGAGCTAAAATGTAAAGGAATTTTGTGAGCCGTAATTATTTATCTGAGGTATTGCATGACTTTCAGCTGTGCCATAGAAACCACATGTGAAATAGGGATGGAAAGAGGAGTTCACTCCTGACAACTGACTTCTAGGGTGAAGGAGAAACCTCCACCCTAAGTTTTGCTATTTGTGCTGGGAGCAGAAGGGTCAAACTTGTGAAGTACAAGGAAAAGGTCTGAATGAGGCATATGTAGACAGTTTAGCAAATCCTGTCTTTAAGTTTCTCGTATCACAAAAGATACACAGTCTTGGTGAGATGAATGGCGACATGAATAAGAAACCCTTTTGTTGTGAGCATTGTCATGGTTTGACCCTGACTGAATGCCGGAGATTCACACACAACCTCTCCCGGAGGAAAAAAACTGGAAAAAAACTTATCACAGGCAAAACAAGGCAAGCTACAAGTAAGAAATATAAAGGATTTATTTATTAACTAACAAGATCAGAGCCTAATGTGAGAAGCATAATTTTAAAGGCAACCTTTTCCCCCCACTCCTCCTTCTCTTACAACAGGTCTCATAGTATCTTTTTATCTCCAGAAGAAAAAAGGAGGAACAGGGGTAGGGGTAAAGCCAGGCAAGCTGGTATTTCTGACCAGGTTTAGGGTAGGAGCCATCTCTCTGCCTTTCCATAAAGTCCTCTCTCTCTCTCTCTCTCGGGAGGAAAAGTCTTTCATGACCCTTTCCCAAGTGAGATCTCGACCCAGGGACAACGGCTCTTCCATTCTGTTGCCCGAGAGTCACAGCACAGGATACAGGCTTTTAAGCACTGGCT
>WEKX01004823.1:0-17305 GCA_013390025.1 Pitta sordida
GCCACGCCGTGCTGCCGGCGAGGGGCCACTCCCGTCGATACGCGAGGTATTGCTGCAGTATGAATATTATTTAACAGTAAATGTGAGGCAGAGACAGAGAGACTGAAAGAAATAGGAAAAGTGGGGTGGAGGAAGAGGAAGGAAGAGAGTGACAAAAAGAGATTAATAGAAAAAGTATCACCACTCCATAGAACCTAGCAGCATCCCATGGGGTCCTGTTCTTCTGGTCTTCCTAGTGGTGAGGATTTCTCAAAAACATAGAGTCCAAAGGATTAATACAGTCATACCTCAGTGCATCGTGACTTTCATTGCGACATCACTGGTCCATGAAAATTTTCCCTGTAAATCTGCCTCAGTGAGTTGTGGAGCGATTCGTGGAGTAATTTGTGAAGCTTCCTGGTTGATGCATGTGCAGTGCCTCTGCTTCATCCAGGGGTAGCACCGGCACTCCCTGTGGGGATCTCTGCCCGGCTTCCATGTGTCTCCATGCCTCATCCTTACTGCGGAAGGCTTACACTCCCTTATGAGTGCTGTGGCATTTATATGTAGTCCTGTGGCACCGTGCCGCAGTCCCTACCCAGTTCCTGTGTGTCTCTGTGCCCAGCCCCTACTGCGGAAGGCTTACACTGCGGCATGCCTCAGGTTGCACAGGGCATTTTAGTCTGGTGCAAGGCAGCATCAGTGCTGCCTGCCTGTGGTATGCCCCCGGTGGCCACTGAGACCCAGCACAGCATTGCCACACATACGGCCAGCACTGCCACTCCCACACTCATGGCCCACGGATGTACATATTGCAGCCACTGCAGTTAAAGAGAAAGAAACTCCAACACCAAAGCCATCCCCCACCATAAGGGGCCCCAGGTGTAGCAGTGTTGCAAAGTTAAGGTTTCCCAGGCTCCAAGAGCACTGGTTGTACAGGCCCATGCTGAGCCAAGCCCAGGGACAACCACCAATCCCCTTCCCCACCGCGGCTCTGGAGCTCCCCCACCACGGAGGCAGTGCAAGCATGCGTGGTAGCAGCAGCCTGGCAGCAGCTGCAGAAGTAGCAGCATGGCCGAAGAGAAGCCCAGGGATTTTCTAGGGGTCTCCCGAGTCAGAGAGGGCTCAAAAATGCTTTCCTTTGCACCCCAGTGCTGTGAGAGCCCTTGGGAAATGCTCCCCAGTGCTCCTGATTGGCTGGGGGTGGAGTGATGGGCGTGGCCTGCATACATATTAATGACCCATGACTGTTAGCAGATTAGATATTTCGTAAGACCCCTGGGAGACCTGTTCCTCATGACTATGGAGGTATGACTGTATATGTTCAGGAGACGTCAGGCACTTCCCCTGCTGGCGACAGGGGCTGGGCAGCTTTTTAGTCCTTTGGAGCAGGCTCTGTATTTATTGCCTTACTTGGATCACGTGCAGTCCTCTAGTGGTGGAAGGCCTCAGGAATGAGTCTGGAGGGGCACTTTGGAGGTCTTTGATGCTTTGTGTCCCCTTCTCAGCTGCCTGTCACATGAATGTCCTGTATGTATGTGGTCATTCCTGAGAGGTTGAGGGGGGTTCCTCTGTTTGGTGTGGAGAAATTTCACCATCACACCCCAAAACCCTTCTCCCCTGCCACCCACTGAGCTCAGCTAGGATGATGACACAGATACATTCTTTTCTGTATCTTTCCTATCCACAGATACATTTACTTCTCCTCAGACCTGAGGTAATCAGACAATAGCCTTATCTCAAGTTCCAAGTCACAGTCCAAATACCAGTCAGGAAGCCTTTTGGGGAAGCGAGGTGCTTTGGTCCTTGCAGGCAGGCAGTTGCTTCCTTGACAAAATGGCCTTCTATAATTTTTATAATGTTTAAGACATTAAAAATATTTCGGTTCATTACAGATTCCCAGATTTCCCATTTCCAGTGGGTAGATGTAATATTTTCCATCTTTTAATTTGAAGGCCTTCTGTAAGCAGGCATGGATTTCAAATGTTTCAAGATCCAAGTGTTTCAAAGGCCATCATCAGAGGATGTATATAGTACATTGTAAAGTCTGATTTCCAGAAAGAAAAAAAAAACACACCCTAGTTTTGGTAATATTTTCACTATTTTTCTGAATAGATGAAATCTCATGTGTTTTTCAATGCATATCTGTTTGGTTTAGTGACAAAATAAATACTTAACTTTGTGTGTGTGTGTGTGTTATTTCCCTTAGCCCTGCAGAAGTAACATAACTATTTGAGACAGCTGGATACTATGCCATCTTGGCCATCATCAGCAAAATTCCTTACTAAATCCCAATAGCTACACCTGTTCAAAACCCTTACAGGCAAAACAATCACACAGGTACCACTAAGGGTATAGTTTAGCCCTCAGAAAATGTGTTACTGGTAATGATTTGTGATGTGGAGAGAAGCCTGCCTGCCTGCCTCCTTCCCTCTAGGAGCACAGAATGAGTTTCAAAAACTGCTCCTAGAGAAAAGCTCATTTCTTTTTTTAGGCAAGCTCCTGGGCTGTGGAAACGAGTGATGTCTGGACAGAAGGAGAAGACCCTCACTTCAGAAAATGGGCTAATTTCACTGGTAGTCTGACAGATGAAGAGCTGACTCAAATTTCATCATGAATCCTACCGGCAGCAATAGTGATTGCTGTGTGAGTTAGACAGTTCATCCAAGTGGTAAACATGTGAGCTGATGATCTGAAGGTAAATATTGTGACAGAAAACTTGCTAGGAAAAGGTATCTTCTGTGAGCAAGTAATTTAATACAGGAGATTACTATTTCTATAACATAAACTACATTAAGTACTTGGTGTCAGTAGTTTCAATATATCCTTCACCAGCAGCAGTAAGACTGGAAAATCTGACTCACAAGATTAAACTGGTGAAATCAGTAGGAGACAAAAATTGTTTAGTAATCTGTGTGGTGGAATAAGAGGTACTTAATGCCCATCACCCTCCAAAAGCCATCATTATGCCCGCAGTGCCATCTACTGCTCCAGACCCCAGATGTCTGGAGAGCAACTCATTTTTACATGTCTGTTTAAGATGGAAGAAGTGATCCTCTGTTAAGATACAAATTAAACAAATAATTAGCATGTATTACTCTAATAGATTTTCTCATTTCTCTATAATTTTAAGTTAATATTCATCATTTCTTTCATAGGCTAATACTTAATACAAATGTTGCCTTTCATATGGTACAGAATGCTTTTGAAAATGAAGGAATGTACTCTTCCCGAGCTAGAAATAACCCAATGTAGCTTATAGAAATGCAGAGATAAACATTTCACACTTCATCCAGATGTATTTTATTTTCACAGAAAACAAATAGGTGTGAATGTTCACTTATGTGTACTTTCCAAGTTTGTGGAGTAAGAAATTGCTCTAGACATTTTAGAAGTACCATAGCTCTGATATTATCTAAAGATTCTCTTAGATTTCATGCATGAATTTAAGAAATTTACATGAGATTTCACACAGTATGGAATAAGTAGAGAGGGAGTAACTGCAACAATTACAAATCCTAATAGTTTTATGAGGATGCAGGTCATATCAATTCTTCCATTACAGGAGCTGGTGGGGGTATGCTGTGGCTCTCATTCTGTAGGACCTTCCCTAGTGTTCAGTAATGACTGAAACATACTTTGGCCCCAATTCTAAAGCTGCAAGTAATGAAGGGAAGGGTAATACAGCTTTTTCTCTAATTTACACCAAAATGTGGTTATAGCAACAGTTCTCTCATCCACTTCGTCAACTGCAAGATTTATTCTTATTCTATTTAACATCAGTCTACAAGTGCTTAAATGTATTTTGAGGTACAACAAGCTGAAATGCCAGAAACACAATGATAATTTAATATTTATTTTATAAGAAGAACAAACCAGCTTGAAAAACAGGATGAAAAACAACTGACTGAAATACTAACTTGGTGTAAATAACTTATTCTGACATTATAAATTCAGAACTTTTGATTTTTGCAATACTCATTTCTGAAGTGGTCAGAATACCCTCAGAGATAAAGTGACTTTGCAACACTAGTTGCCCAAATAACTAGTAGAGCAGAAAATACACACAAACTTCTGTGCCTGGTCCAAGATAATGCCTTCTTATCTTAGACAAAGTTTCATGATCTTCTTCCTTGGATGTGGGTATTTTTCTCAGGAAGGAAGGAAGTCTGTGCTCTGCATTAACTCCTCAAAAGAAGCACCACAGTAATGTTTAGCAAAGTACATTGAGGAAGTTGGTTTCATCTAATTCTGTATTTTTTGAATGTGTGAGTTTCTGGCCTTTGCTTTTACTAGACATGGGACTTAGTGGTCATATATTTTAGTATCAGTCAGTTTCAATACAGTATATCTTATAAAGCAAGTTATTTGAATGCATACTCAGTAGAGATTGTTGAAAAATGTCCCTGTACTTCCCAGTCATCTTCAAAATTACTTTAGTGATTAACCAACAATGTGTCTGAAATATTGCTTTTCCTTTTTTATTGTTAATACTCAGAAAGACGCTTTCTGTCAGTCTGCCTCCCCTCTGAATGTCTGCATCTGACCTCTACTTGTCCTCACACCATGAGGCTTCATTATTTATTTTGACACTGTCTTTCCTACTTCTTGATCACAGCTTCATATTTTTTATTTATTCATCTTTTCATCAGAGATTAATTTATTGTCTGAAAAACATTTTTAATTTCTCTTTTTCTCCTTCCTGAATGGATATACGGGAAAATTGAGACCACCATTAACAAATTTACAGATGATTCCAAGTTGGAGGCAAATATTGAACTACCAGAGGGTAGAAGGGCCCTTCAGAGGGATCTTGACAGGCTAGAGAAATGGGGAAGCTCAGAGGTGATCTCATTGCTGTTTACAACTACCTAAAGGAATTATGTAGTTGAATGATGTAAGTCTCTTCTCTCAGGAGGCCAGCAGCAGAACAAGAGAACATGGCCTTAAGTTATGCCAGGGGAAGTTTAGATTGGATGTTAGGAAGAGCTTCTTTGCAGAGTGATCCCTCAGTGGAATGGTCTGCCCAGAGAGGTGGTAGAGTTGCCATCCCTGGAGGTGTTTAATAAAAGACTGGATGAGGAAGTATTTGACATGGTCTAGATAATGGGATGATGGCACAGGGAGTTAGGTTATTATATTTAAAAAAGGATGATGATGACATGACCCTGAGATTAGCACCAGGGTGGTGGGCTCAATCCCTGTAAGGGCATTCACTTGGGATTTGGACTTGATGATCCTTGTGGGTCCCTTCCAACTCGGAATATTCTGTGATTCTGTGGAATATTATGAGTTGGAAGGGACCCACAAGGATCATCTAGTCCAACTCACCATCTAACACCCGTACAGAGACCGAGAGCACATCGCAGAGCATAACACCAACCTAGATCCCTCACAGTCTAGCAGGCCACTCCGAGCCGGAAGGGGCCCAACGTCATCCAGCCCTACACCTCCCTGCTAGACCATGTCACTAAGCTCCTTGTCCAGTCTTCTCTTAAACACCTCCAGGGATGGCGACTCCACCACCTCCCTGGGCAGCCCATTCCAATATGCAATTACTCTCTCTGTGAAAAACCGCTTCCTAACGTTAAGATTGAACCTCCCCTGGCGTAGCTTGAGGCCGTGCCCTCTCGTTCTGGTGTCATCAGCCTGGAAGAAGAGGTCCACACCCATCTGGGTGCAACCTCCCCGCAGGTAGCTGTAAACAGCAATGAGGTCCCCTCTGTGCCTCCTCTTTTCCAGGCTGAACAGTCCCAGTTCCCGTAGTCGCTCCTCATAGGGCCTGCCCTCCAGTCCCTTCACCATCCTCGTTGCCCTTCTCTGGACCCTCTCAAGCCGCTCAACATCCCTCTTAAACTGGAGAGCCCAGAACTGCACACAGTACTCAAGATGAGGTCTGACCAGCGCTGTGCACAGGGGAAGGACAACCTCCCTGGACCAACTGACCACACTGTTTCTGATACATATACTTAAAGCTAATTACTCTAAAATCTGTAAGTTTCATCAGCTTGGGTGACTATATACTTTTTAGTCAGTGTCACTGAAAAACACACTGACTTTTCATAGAGAGTGAGTGAGTTTTATGCTATATAAATGAAGCAGCTGCCATTAGTATTGTTGTGCAAGACACTCCACCTCCATTTTAGTTGTTGTTTTTGAGAACTCTTTATATTTGCATTTTTATATTGGCTTTGCTAAAAATTGTTTAGGTGCAGAGATGCAGTCAGAAGACAATTGTACAAGGAGGTAGTGTATGCCATGGCCAGGGATGCCATTCATTAGAACAGGTTGCTCAGAGCCCCATCAAACCTGTCCTTGAAACCTTCCAGAGATGGGGCATTGTGAGTAGGAAGGGGTTGAAAACGGAAGATTTATGAGGTGAAAGAGAGTAAGTTTTTAGAAATGTTTTCACTCAAAGACTAACCTTGCATCTCGGACCTGCAAAATAACCACAACATTAGACCAAATCAGCACAGATTTAGGAGAGGTAGGTCTTGCCTGACCAACCTGGTCTCCTTTTATGATCTGGTGACTCACCTGGCTGACAATAAAAAGGCCGTGGATGTCATGTACTTGGATCTTAGCAAAGCCTTTGACACATTTCCCATGCAAAGCTTCAGGAGAAACTCTTAGAACATGGACTGGATAGAAGCATTTTATGTTGGGTTAGGAATTGTATGGATGGACGAGCTCAGAGAGTGCTCATGAATGGTGCCACATTCAGCTGGCGGACAGTCACTAGTGGAATCCCATGGGGATCAGTGGTAGGCCCGGCACTGTTTAATATCTTTATTGATGATATGGACGAGGGAATTGAGGTCACCATTAGCAAGTTTGCAGATGATACCAAGCTGGGGGCAAATGTTGAACTGCCAGAGGGTAGAAGGGCCCTGCAGAGGGTCCTTGACAGGTTAGAGAGATGGGCAGACTGCAATAATATGAGATTTAACAAGGCTAAGTGCTGGGTTCTTAACTTTGGACATAACAAGCCCACGCATAGCTATCGGCTGGGGAATGAGTGGATGGAGAGTGATGAAATGGAGAGGGATTTAGAAGTAATGATTGACAGAAGACCTGATATGAGCCAGCAGTGTGTCCAGGTGGCTAAGAGGGCAAGGCTAACTGGCCTGTATCAGGAACAGTGTGGCCAGTCGGACCAGAGAAGTTATCCTTCCCCTGTACTCGGTGCTGGTCAGATCACATCTTGAGTACTGTGTCCAGTTCTGGGCTCCTCAGTTTAAGAAGGATGTTGAACCACTCGAGAGGGTCCAGAGAAGGAAACAAGGATGGTGAAAGGACTGGAGAACAAGCTCTATGAGGAGCGACTGCGGGAGCTGGGATTGTTCAGCCTGGAGAAGAGGAGGGTCAGGAATGACCTGATTGCTATTTACGACTACCTGAAGGGATGTTGTAGTCAGGTAGTTGTAAATCTCTTCTCTCAGGCTGCCAGCACTGGAATTAGAGGACATGACCTCACGTTGTGCCAGGGGAGGTTTAGACTGGATGTCAGGAAGAGTTTTTTCACAGAGACAGTGATCCCTCAGGGGAATGGTCTGCCCAGGGATGTGGTGGAGTCATGGCAGGCTCGGATGGATGGAGAGTGATGCCCACAGCTCNGGCTCGGATGGATGGAGAGTGATGCCCACAGCTCCGGGGTTGTGGGTTCGATCCCTGGGAGGGCATACGCTTGGGATTTGGACTCGATGATCCCTGTGGGTAACCTGTGAACTTAAGAGCTTCTATCAGTCCACATATAAACCCAATTCATACTACTACAGGTTTTTTTCTTCATAACTTACAAAAAAACTTATAAGAAGAGAGAACCTCTACCCATTCAGTGTGCGCCAACACAGAAATTGAAGTTATGCAGAAGACTCTGCCCTATAGTTGTAGATATTCTATTCACTGTGGGAAATAATAAAAGGTAAAAAGGCTTTTGTGCAAGCCTGTGAATCAAGATGGGCAGATAGGGCTACAAATAGAGGAGCAACTTCTCTGGAAAATGGAGAGCTTGCTGGGCAGACAGGATTTTCTAACTAGGCAACTTGACTAAGATTTCTGCTTCCTCTACATATCATCCTCTGAGGCATAGACCTTTTTATGCCCTTCTGTGTTTAGGATCAGGCTTTTTTGTATAATCTGAGAGAAAATAGGAATGACTCCATCTTTCTCTGCAATATTAGAGATTTCCGAAACTGTGCATCTCAAACTAGATGTAATTCAGATATTCAGGAAGAAGGTTCACATATTTTTTGATTCAGGAAGAGGAACCACAGTTTGACAGCAAGTCAAAAACTCCTGAGTGCACATATGATCCTTTGGGCTATCTTAATTCAATTTAGTTCAAAGCTAATCAAGTAAGCTTAGACCACTTTCAGCAGCTGTTAAATCTGATTTTGCAGTTGGAATGACCTAGTCAATATAAGTGTGAAACAGTTTTAAAAATCCAGCATTTATTGTCTACATTTCTCAGCCATTTACTTCCGTGAAAGCTTCTAGTTAGCAGAAGTACAGTCAAACTGGTTAGATTAACCCAGAGTACTTTAAGCAAGTCTGTTTGATTTTGTACAGTAGCAAAGAAGTTGAGCACTGGGGCAATCTCATCAGTGACAAAATGACAAATAGCAGCTCAGGTTGGCAATGGCTATACCTGATCAGACGGTTCTTCCCATGCAGGGTGAGGCTTAAGAAGCTCAATGGATTAATCCATCTGCTGGCAGTGTCAGCTACATCCTCATTCTCTTTATAATGCTCTGTCCTAGTGCAGAGAGAGAGACTCATGGCTTAAGCTTGCGCAGCCACATAACAATATAACTGGCTGTCAGGGAACAGAAATTGTTGCTCATCTACGTAGTCCTCAGCTTTTCTGACATCTGAAGTGTTACTTAACGAGATTTATAAAGGAAAAAAAAAAAGAAAAGAAACCACGAGACTAACTAGGCCAAAGTTCTGATCCATGTCTTGGCTAAACAAAGATAAAAATTCATCTCCCCTATCTCCAAGTTCTTCTTTCAGGTATATCTGAGAAATATCACTTAGCACAATAAACTGGTATGAAGGAAGGAAACATTTGTTACACATATTTTGATATTATAAATTATTTGCAACAGCCAAAAAAGGAAAGAGCAGATTGAATTCCATACCCTTGAATAACTCTACAAGACCTGCTCTTGAGGGTCATGCAGGTTCTATGTGCAAACTGCTAAAATTTGATACCAAAATTGTTGTGACACAATAAATATGGAACAGTCTCTTTGTTCAAATCAGAAATGCCTTGAGCTTTGACTCACAACAACCTTTTCACTCCCTTCTCTAATTATGAATTCTGCCATATGAAAGGTCATGAAACTATGAGGTAGGACAGTCTGTGAGGGAGAGGGATAGTACTCCTTTTGTTTGGCTTTGACCTAAATTAGGCTGACAAGTCAGCCAGTCTTTTTAACTCCAGAATGTTTCTGAGTAAAGGCTTTCAGACTGTGAAGCAATTTTCAGAAATCAGTAAGCAATGACTGGATACCAGGATATAAGTCTTGTGAAATCATGATTTTTTACACCTAGATCAGGTAGAGATTAATTTACCAGCCTAGTAATTTTATTCTTCCAGAGTTAGATGCTGTTTTATTTTAAAATAAAGTACCAGTATATAATTTATTCTAATTAAGGGAAAAGAGGCTCAGTTTTCGCACACAGAATCACACAGAATATTCTGATTTGGAAGGGACCCACAAAGATCATCAAGTCCAACTCTTGCATGGCACCACTGCCTCCCCAGTGGGGAATCAAACCCTGGTCTCCCACATGAGAGGTGGGGACACTCACCAGTGTACTAAGGTGGATTTTAAGAATTTGATAGTTACTGGCATCAAAATTTTTATTCAGTAATTCCCAGTTACTGATTGAAGTTACTGTTCATGTAGGTAGATTTACTCAAGACCTAATTTTAGCAGAACTTAGACACCTAAATCCTGATAAGGATAGGTATGTATTTATGCAAGTGACTTGTCTTTGGTCAATTGGAAGACTGGGATAGAATGAGCACTGAACTCAACTTTTTGAAATTCAAGGTCAGCATCCTCACATTAGAGCTTCCACCATTAAAAATTATCAATATTCACCTTCACTGTGAGATTAGGGAGTTACTGAATTCATTAGATGGACAGTTTAAGAATAGAAGTGACCTTGTCAAGAAAGTATGAAAGTCTTAAATTAGCCCAACTGTAGTTGTCAGAAGAGCATAACTTGTAATTTTCTGAGAATTACTCCCTCATTATGTACATTTTTTTTGTGTTCAAAATTGATTAAAAATTTCTTTTTGCTTACCAGATCACTCATGGGCAGTTCTTTTGGAAAGACACCCTTTTATGTTTGATAGGTATACCACGGGGGCTTGTAGTTTGTGCTCAGGCCTTCTTGTGAAGAAGGCTTGTGGTTTTGAGAACAAGAAAACCATGAAATATGCATCAGAGAAAAGAAGTTTTTAAAGCAGTGTAAAATTCATATGCAAAATCCCCTGCTGAAAAGGAGTCTAAATTGTAAATTAAATAATTCAGAGGAAAGAGGGGGGGAAAGAAAGGGAGGGGAAGAATATCTCAGACCAAACACTCCTTTTACAGGTGAAATTCAAAGGGTCATAAATCAATTATAAAAAATGTGCTGCAGGCTACAACTTGGAATTGCAGTTCTTAGCTTTGAATCAGGGTATGTTTGTTTGATTGTTTTAAACACAAACATGAGAAAATTGTTCTTGTTTTCAAATTACATGGGCAATGGTGATCATATTCACTCATTTTTTTTCTTCTCTTTTTATTTTTATTTTTTTACATCTATGGTATCTCTCAAAATGAAATTTTAAGTCAATCATTTAAGAATTTAAAAATGTACATCTTTGTAGGAATTGTTGCTCTTGGGTCAAAATCTACTTTTAAAAAATACTAAAATATTTATATTTGTATGATGAGACATAATATTTTATTCATGGACTGAAAATACAATTTAAATAAAATTATGTATTATTTTTGCAGACTCACTGAACGTATATTTTGTATCTTGGATAGAAGGTCCCCACACTAACAATAACCCTTCCACTCCTGCCACAGGACCATCAGCTAAAATGCTGCCCAGTGTTAGCTTTGAAGTACTAGTAAGTCTCTGATAAAATTCAGAAATAGATGAAAAAATGCTCTTCATATAGTGAAAAAAAGATAATCAACAGCATTTGTTATGTCTGGTTGGCTATTAGAGCCTATTGAATAATATAAAAATAATCCTTGAGAACTGTAAGGGGATTCATCAAAACCAAAAGGTAACAAAGCTGGGCATGATAGGGTAAAGGGAGCAAATAGAGATATTGGTACATTCCCAAGTACCAGATAAGAGCCACTGCATCCTCACATGAATGCTGCTTCTAGTTTTCTGTGGTGCTGCAGCAGCGATACTCTCACACTACCCTGAAATATTTACTTCCATGAAGAGATAGCTAAATGCTGCTCTAATAACAACCAACCAAAAAGCACAGCAAGATGACATATCACATAGATCTGCTTCATATCTGTGTAAGAAAAGATATGACATTAAATTTCTGCTACTTATTCCAAAAATTATGAAGCCCATTGACCTCCAGAGGCCAAGTAAAGCACATAGACTAAGCACAGTCCTCACTTCAGGCTCCAGTCTGGCACTCTCTTATCAGAGTATCCAGTTTTTCACAGTGCCTGAACGTAGCAGCAGCGCCGTGACAGCCTCACATGGGCACAAGCTGCCAGAGAAGAAAAGAGGAGCTGGCAGGACACAGAAGGATGTTGTACCACTAATATTTTCCACAATAGCAGCTTAGCCCTGGCATATGACCCATCATGTAATCTGTTCTTTCTCATGTACAAGCAGCATGTGTTTTGTGAAGGGATGTAAGATTTCAGGAACAAATTTTATGTGCCAAGAAAATAGGAGGTTTCTGGACAGGCTATCTTGTCATCTATTCCACTCATGACAAGTAACATCTCTTCAGCAGCCTCAGAGGACACTTAGGAAATCAGACATTAATGGCAAGATAGAAATTCTCCTGCCTACATTACAAATCTTGTTCTCAAAGCCCCCAGGGTTTCCACTTGTGCTAGGGCCCTCATCAGCTCATTTGTTGGCAGTAACAGTTAGGCTTCTTTGTAAATGCCAGCTGTAGAAACATGGATGCCTTAGGGAGTTTAAGCATACAGGAAGATGAGTGCTAGATCTGAATTACTGTTACTATTGCCTACCTGGTGCACTTAGGTTGCTATTTCCTTGTTCAAGTGTCACAGTATCACAGTATCACAGTATTAGCAAGGTTGGAAGAGACCTTGGAGATCATCAAGTCCAACCTGTAACCCAACACCAACTCATTGTCTAAACCATGGAACTACCCACGGGAGCATCCAGTCCAACTCCCCACCTACCGTCAAAATCATATTTAAAAACATGCACGGAGGCTTTTAGTTGTCAATATACAAACAAGTCAATTAAAAGACTGTCAATACTGAACTGATATTCACAGCAGGGTTTCTATGTATGCAGCTAATAAATAATGACAATAAAATAATTTCTGTTCTGCATTCAGTTCTCTAATGTTGTTCTACAGTACTACTTCCAGAAAAGCAAAAGGGACAGTTGGATGTTTCCTGTAAAAAAAAAAAAAAATATGGCAGAGACAAAAATAAAATATGCATTGCAGTCTTTGCTGACTGGGGTAGTCCTGTCATTTGAACAGAATTACATATCTGAACTGGATTAATCGTGCTTTTGCTTTATTAATATGAAAGCAGCAACTTAGGAAAAGTGTATAGAAGTATCTCAAAATTTATCACAAATCAAACTATTTTTCCCCTGATCACTGTTGAGGGGCATGATAGCTGTTAGGTTTTAGTAGGATTATAGGTTGGACTTGATGATCTTCAAGGTATTTTCCAGCCTCACCAAACACTGTGATACTGTGATCTACACCCATGCCAATTATAGACCTGTGAAACAGTCAATTGTGCAAGGCAAGAAGGGAGTATCAACAATATCCATAAATTCTTTCTTCCATTCTGCCTCCATATGCTGAAATAAGGCAGTCTTGATGCAGCTGGAATGCTGACATGGCCAGTTTCCAGCATATCCTCTGCTATTTAGCAGAAGTAGCTGTAACAGTGAAGGGTAGATGAAAGGATTAAGTGAATTCAAGTATGTTCCCCTTAGAAAGTATTTATCAGTACAAATTGAGGCAGTTCTTAAGGTGCTTTGACCTGCCTTTTAGTAATCTGGTGAGAGCAGGTACCCTAATTACCATCCCAAGGTTCATCTTCTTGGCTATACACAGCACACTGTGTCAAGCACCAACAACTCTAAATAATTAAATTAGACTATTAACATTCAGCCAACAGCACCACCTGATTCAGTGGACATAAAGAAGCAGACTACCTAGACGTCATAAGTATGGATGGAATATAACTTCTGCATACTAAAGCAGGAGATGCCCGATAATCTTATTCTGAACTGCATCTTCAAAGGTCAAAAAACTATTATGGAAAATGCAGCAGGAAATACAGCTTATATCCCATAACAAAGAAAATCTGAAATTTACTGAAGAATGTTGAATTTAAATATCATTAATAAGGGAATGAATTAAAAACAAAAGAACAAAAAAAAAAAAAAACAAAACACTCCTAAACATATATTTAAAGAAGAGAAAAAAGCCAAAGCTTAGATGGTAGAGGTTACTAGAGGATACAAGCACCTAAAAAAGTCATTAAAGATTATGCAAACAGAGGGGAAGTGTGAGAAAACTGGGAGAACAAAACCCAATTTGAATAGTGGTGAAGCAATCAAAGAACAAAATAACAGACTTACAAGAATAGTTCTTAGTTTGAAACAAACTGGCACATGACTCGAAAATGCAAGCAGGGCACAGTCTGGTTGTGACATACATTTTTCTCCCAACCTGCACAGAAGAAGAAACATGGCAAAGAAGCAAAAAGACAGGGCAAAACAGTGAAAGTACATGGCAAAAAGTGAAAACCTCCTACTCTTCCATTAAAAAAGATCGAAGAGTAAAAATAGAAAAAAAGTTAATACCCTGAATAAAAAATAAATAAATAAAGGAGATAGAGCATTACAGAAAAAGATATGCACCTAAATAAAAGCATATATTAAAATTTCATCATATACTCTGGATGATACTTATTTCTTAAGAAAACTCCAAGGACAAAGAAGGACAACATTTTCGATATATTGTCCATATTTTTCACAGTTACTTTGCCTGCTTCTTGTCTTTTTCTCACTTCTCCATCAATTTTCTAAATGCTCCTTCTCTGTCTTTGCATCCCAGCATATTGTTCTATGGCAAACTGCAGGACTGTATCACTGTTTTGCACAATCACCTCAGCTAGATCCAGTTGGCTGTAGTTCCTACACACTTGCATAAATCTTCAAACTTACCTCATTGCCCTCCGGTATCTTCTAAGCATGAGCATCCTCACCATTCACAGTATTTCTTTCAATTGCCCTGAAGACATTAACAATCGCACAGGGAAGTGTTCTGTGGAAGTCTGACTCTGGGTTGTGCTGGGTAGCAAGACATTCACACTCACACATGCCATCATCCAGAACTCCTTAAAAGTCAACAAACAACAGAGTGAGAAATGGAATTAATCAAAAGGAAGTAATCTATTAATACCACCAAAGAAGCATTTCACAATCAAACCTATTAAAACTGTGATACAGGCCAGAAATTATGTTAGCATCTGAAATTAGGTTTATCTAATGAACAAAATTGTAGGATAATGAGCCTTTATAGTGATCTTGAGAGGGGGGAGGCAAATTTTTTTATCTGGCAGTAACTCCAGAATAGACGACTGTAATAGAGGAATCATTTTCTGGGATTTTTTGACACATTGTAACACAATTAGACTTCATGGTTGCATACCAAGGGATGACTTCGAAAAAGGAAAGAATGAGGAATATGAGGATATCTAAGTGTCCTAGATAAATCTATATCTTGATTTTTATTTTTCACAATACAAAAATTAGGGAGTTTCTGATGAAACATGGAGAGAGCATCGCCTGGCTTCTGATAATACAAGGTTTAGTATCCTTCTTCTGTCCCTTATCCAATGTCTCTTTTTCTGATCAAGTAACCTTTGCTTTAGCTCACTGTTCTGTCTTCTGGTTAAAAAGTCTGTTTTAAGCAGTCAAAAGTGTCTCTTATACAATGTGATTGGGAATTTGTAGTAAATGTAGTAAAAAAGCAACTATTTAAACCAACCCAAAATAGGAACAGTATTTCTAGATCTTAAATTGGCCAATTAAAGACCACTATACAGTCTGCCTGCTTGTCCTTAGTGTAGAGATTAAAACATACATCTTCTGTAATCTGTTTGCTATCTGTTCTTTCATCTTCATATTGCATGGTCCTTTTGTTTGGTCTTTCAGAAAGCATAATAATTTTCCTGTGACAAATTACATTTTGTAGAATACTACTCTAGTTCAACTAGTTTTTCTTCTTTTTCCTAGTATAATAGAAATCTTTTGCCATCTTTACTATGACTCAAAGTTTGGGAAACATTAGAATTTATTTTATTCTCTCCTAAAGGAAAAACAATGAAGGAATTTCAAATGCTAGGATCAATACCTTACTTCAGAGTCTGTATTTCCAACTCTTTACTGTCTTCCGTAAAAAGTTTTAAAGACTTTCAGCAGTGACTATTTTCCATGAACTAACCAAGCTTCAGTCACCATAAATTAATTCTTAGTCAAATAAATGTTAGTTTACATTTCATCAGAGTCCCTGTGACACTCAAACTAACATTAGGGCATACTGCTATTACAAGCAGCCAAATATCACTACTAAGGTTTTTGGAGATTTTTATTGATACTCAATGACGCAATTTAACATAGTAATATTTAAAATAGTCATATAACACTGATTCTGCTTTGTTCTGCATTGCCCAAGGAATTTGGGAATGCTTGCTCAAACCTGGTATTCCAAGGATTTCAGTGCAGTTACGGTCCTGTTCTGCCTTACATCTGGAAAGAAAATCTGGTATCTTTTCCCCTTGACCAAAGTACTTAAATTTAGAGTCTCCTTCCAAATTCTAAGCACAGTATTTTACAACTAATTAAACATATTTTCTGATTGGCTTATCTTGATTTAAGCATCCATTTTCTAAAAATTTCAGTGGGGTTTTAAAGTAGTATTTCTGCTCTTCCACTTCATATTTCCAAGGAATATGGATGAAAACAAAACAAGGAACCTGCATAATTCTTTTTACAAGTACTCCTATATAGACAATTGTAATTATGTGATTCATTTCACTGAAATAAGAGATACCATGAGTAGGCTGAAAACAATCACTTTATCTGTCCTAGAAGCAGAATATATTTTTTTTTTAATTTCACAAATACCACAAAGACTGCAGTGCCAGTTCAAAATAACTATTATTGGTATTTGACCAAGATACTGCCTTTTACTCTATGCGCACACAGCTTCATACAGTTGGGTGCTGCTCCATCACTCAGGCTTATAAATTCTATGATTGAATAAATTAAAAGTAGTAACAAGATTATGTACCAAATATAGAATTAATTTTTTTAAGAACTTGGGAAATTGTATAAAGTACTTTTAAAGCATCGATTTCCATAGTATTTAATTGATTTTGAAGAACACTGGGCTATGAAAGGCAGCAAGTAGAGTTTCCAGCCCTCATCAATGGTTGCTAGATGGCAGAGGGCCTGAAATCAGTAAAGATTCCCCTTTGCATTACTACCGAAGGGGAACAGAGTTATTACTGAAGGGGAACAGAGTCATCCAGGAACTGAGAGTCTTAAAGAAACTTTCTCACCTGTGAGAATTAAGCTGTCAATTACTGGCATGATTCATGGTCCAAGAGAGTTATAAGCACAAAAAGTCTGCTCCAGAAAAAGATGACTCAGATTAATTGAATTGCTCAAGGAGAAGGTAATCTTTTCTTAAACTGTTTTTAGTTTTCTTTGGGTTTTGGTACCTCTGCATTGTCATTCCTTCTACAGCTAACAAGTGGTTTCCAACCTATAAAAATTGAACTCAGTCTGGGAAGATATTGTGCTGTGTCTCTGGAGAGAGTATGTTTATCATTCTAATAAATAGTCCATAAATATGTAAAAAGTTACTTTAAAACTGTTACTCTGACTGTAATGAGTTTCAAGGCTTCTGACTTCTACATTGGATAGTGATCCCTACTATAGATGATATACACTTTATGGGTTTCCTTGCAAACTCTTGTAATAGGTTAAAAACTAGTATACTGATAATTCCACAGCAGCTGCATATCATTCTGGT
>WEKX01004824.1:0-72388 GCA_013390025.1 Pitta sordida
AATTGGATTTGTTTCATCTCATTTTCTAGCATGACCTTAAAACTGGCCCTAGGGCTCGTTTTGGTTTCTCTGGCTGCCTGGCAAAAATGCTTTTTGGAGGATTTGGGAACCAGGCTGGAAGGGAAGTACAGCCCATAAGCTTAGGAAGGATGAGATCTCATTGAATACCTTCTCAATGGGAGAGGTCAGCTACAAAGATGAGAAAAGCTGGCAATAAATGAAATCTGACCGCAGGGTCCCCTCTGCCAACCTTTCAGACTGAGCCAGATGCTCCCTTTCTGTCCTTACTCTGCTGATCTTTGAACCACCTTTTTCACTGAGGTTCTGGGTTTGGAGGAAATCTTATTCTCACCATCAATGTGAAATTTGTTTCAAATAAAATGTATTTGCTG
Organism: Pitta sordida; assembly: GCA_013390025.1. Classification (NCBI taxonomy): domain Eukaryota; kingdom Metazoa; phylum Chordata; class Aves; order Passeriformes; family Pittidae; genus Pitta; species Pitta sordida. The sequence continues at coordinate 393 of WEKX01004824.1, forward strand.
TACAGAGCCTGGTTTTGCCACGCTGCTTGAAATTGTTTGAGAGATTGGACTTGTCTGTCCAGATGTACTAAATAAAAAATGGATAAATATTTCAGAACAAGCTATAATTCGTATTGGAATGGCAAAAGTTGTCCTCCTTTCTGATGTATGATTTCCACCTTAAATTTTAGCCTTCCTTATTTTTAGTGTGCTCTTGTGGACAAGGGTGAAAGATGCCTGGAACTGTTGGATTTTTGTCCAGTGAAGTATCAATTGAGGTATGTTCCTTTCTGCAGGACATGGGGCAAAGGTGTGTACAGAGGATCTGTTTTTGAGGCTCTGGTGCCTTTTCTCTCAGAGCAGCTGGATTAAAAAGCTTTGCCAGAAGAGAGAATGTTTTCCCAAGTTTATTCAGCAGAGTATGGGGTTATTTCATAAATGTGTACATTTGTGGAGGTGAAACCTTAAAGGTGTCTTTGAAACCATGAGCTGGAATTTTCAGAAGTGGGTACCAGACCCCTGCTCTTCAGAAGATTCAAGCATCCACAAATCCAGAGCCAAGTGGAGTGTTCTGCTCCTCTCATTTATATAGATTTGTTAAAAATAAATGTCCATGTCCTAATCTGAAGAGTTCAGCTGGTGCATTTCCTTCTACTGTCCCAGTTACTGACCTGATCATGGAAAGAAACATTTGTACAGCTGCTAGTGCACAAATATTTATCTGCTGCCAAAGCAAGAAAACAATATTCCACTGGATGTCACTCTTACAAAGCCCAAAGTGCTTTGGCAGTACAAATCTCTACCCCTCCATTATATATCACTGTACAGCTGTTTAATTCTGGGTTCCTCAGCAAAAGGAGGATGAAATAATATAGAGGTTGTCATATTGACTGTCCCATGAAGAAAGCATGGACATCTCAGGTGTTATATGAGGCAGAAGATGCCTCGGTTTCATTTTGGATTTTTAGTAAAATATTAGGGATGATAAATCAACACTGAATTTATCATCTTGAATATTTCAGGATTTCGTTTTAGAACCCTTACACTGCTGCTTGGGCTGCTTTGGGTGCAGAAGGAAGGCAAATGTCGACTCTGACTCTTGAAAAATCCCTGTCCCCTGTCACAGAATCACAGAATACTATGAGTTGGAAGGGACCCACAAGGATCATCTAGTCCAACTCACCATTGAACACCCGTACAGAGACTGAATGCACACCCCAGAATGGTGAACATAAACCTAGTTCCCTCGCAGGCTCACAGGCCACTCTGAGCCAGAAGGGACCCACAGGACCATCCAGCCCAACACCCTCCAGCTAGACCATGTCACTAAGTCCTTACATGTTTGAGAGTTTCAGTTCAGAATCTGGAAGTTGAGTGTTCAAGTCCAGTTAAAAATGAATAAAATCTAACTCTCTCCTCAACTTTGTTTACAAGAATAACAAGAAGCTGTAGGTCAGTAAACTGTCATGGGGTAATTAGCTCAGGGACCAAAAATGCTGCCTTTATGAGCTTCTATATAAAGCGTCTTGGTAGAGAAGAGAATCAACTGAAGATAAAAAATAAGTGATGGGGTTAAGTTGCTGTACAGAGAACTTGAGTCACAAATCAGCCAAAGTTGTAAATTGAGGGTGAGTGCTCTTAAGGGAAATAGATAAATAGATAAATAACCTTTCAGGATTCTAGGGAAGGTAGAGAAGCACTGTTACACCAGCAGAGAGTCTCCATTCATGAAAGAATAACTTAGATAATATGTTTTAAATTATCCAGGTACAGCTTGAGGCACATTGACATCTTCATCTTCACTGAACAGTTGTTGCAATTCTCCCGCCCATCACGTTCTAGTTAACCTGCATAAAACACTGACCATGCTCACTTTGACACAGCCTGGACTAGTTCTCCCTCCCTTTTTTACAATCTTTTTAGTCCCAGTATGAGAAAAGAGTCCTGATTTCCCCAAAAATACATCTAATAGCAGGTACAAATAGCTAGAAAATCCAGTAAGTGCTGTTAAAAATGTAAGTATTGTACTGTGGCACGCTGGATAATTTTTGCATGTTGTACAATAGAACAATGTCAGGGCGCTGTACAAAATTTTAATTACATAATTAGTTGACTGAGTCATGCAGCTTTCTCTTTTAACTTGAGCCCTACTATGGGTGGCTTTGGCATGTAGCAAGTTATTACCTGGTATAGCTTCATCTGTGTGATTGCTTTGTGTCAATTTTGATACCAGTAGAAATCTCAGAGGGACCATCCTAGAAATTGTAGTCTGGGGCTCTTTGGAAGAGGTGATACAAAAGGAGGTCAGGATGACATCTGCATTAGTAGTGTAAAATAGCTTCACATAAACTGCTGCAGTGCAAAGGGTTGACCCTTTTTTGTCATCAATGACTTAGTGGCTACAACTGAAAATCCCTGAATTCCATTACCCAGATCATCTCTGAAATCAATGAATATTTCCCTGATGACGCATAAATAGCTCAACTCTTTTAATAAGTGTCAGGGAGGGACCTTCATTTTCCCCATGTGTCTGTTCATTATTCATTTAAATGGGCAGAAAAATTGAGTCCTCAGACATTTCTGGGTTTCCAAAGGCTCATTAAAACAAAATATGGGACACAGACAGACCTCTCTTTCCAGGAAAATCCCTCAGTTCCTGTTGCATGTGTGTTGACTGCCCTCAAAGGTGCACATTATTCTGAAAATATTCCCACTGAGATTTAATGTTTTTTCTCATTGCTGAGATTCTGCCAGCTCATGGTCACGAGGTGCCCCTTAAAGAAGTTCTGTGGATTGGTGTGGTAGTCTCTGCAGAAACACCATTCCCATCCATTTAGAAGGACTGCATGTGCTAAGCTCAGTTTCAGACTGAGGTTTGTGAATGAAGGTGGTAAGAAAGGAGCACTGAAAACAGAGCAAGACCCACGTGTTGCAGTCCTGTGAACCAGAGCAGAATGTGCTTTGTGACTTTTACATGGTCTCACCTTCTGCCCCGGGTGAGGAGATTCAACTGTTTAACCTTAAAGGATGAAAGGCTGCTACCAAATTCTTTTGAAAGGAGTCAAATATCAGTAATGCCTTTTCACGGGGTTCTCTGATGCTCTTTCTCAACACCACAGAGCTAACCTGTTCTATTAATCAAGGACTTTTGGCTTCATTTATTCATAAATATATTAATACCTAGCCTTGCTTCAGCAACTTCCTCCCTAGGGTATTATAAGCTTCTGTCTTTCCTTTACTGCACATCACCAAGGTTTGAATAAACAGTAATACATAAAAATAAAATAAAAATTAATTTGTAACAGGCAGTTGTGGTTTATTGCAAGCTATTTTGGTTACTTTCCTGATTAGAAGCTTGATTACACTGGCTGATTGTTGGTGCATTTAACTGCAAGTGTTACGAGCTTAAATTGTTGGTCCTGAATGTCATCACATGTTATCTGCCTGAAACAGCAATGACACCCTCACTAGTGGTCCTTTTAGGAAAGGGATCAACTCCTTATGTCTAGTCAATGCAAATTTAAAGCCACCTCAGCTCCATCTAAACAGTTTTCCAGTGTATCTAAACATCCTCTGAGCTGGTATTACAAACAAATCACAGAATCACGGAATACTATGAGTTGGAAGGGACCCACAAGGANCCGGGAAGGAACCAAAGTTTCTGTCAAGGTGAGGCTACTTTCTGCTTTAAGAGATGTATTTGCTGGCTCTGCCACAATACCTGTCCTCATGAATATCTGTAGTTTCATAACTCCAATAAATCCAGATGAACAAAACTCCTAAAGAGAAATTTGCAGGGTGAGTAGTACAGAAAGTCTTTCTATGAAAAGTTTCAGGTGGCTTTATGAAAATCTTCTTAAGAGATTTCATGGAAATATTCCTGCTTAATCTAGCAGAGTTCTTATACAAAATGGTGAGACTGTGCTTCTGGGCTAAATTTGATTTTGTGTCTGCAGTGGATTGTGAAGTGTTGTAAGTGAGAGCTCTCTCATGTATGGGTGAAGCTACAGATTTTGCCCTCAGTCTGATGTGGTTAAAAATTCATTGATTTCTTGTGCATGTTTAAACTCATGTTCATGTGGACTGAGATTATTGAGTGTTAAATTTGCACTGTAATGGTCAGATCCACAGACCAATAGCCTGTTGTGCACAATGAGTCATTGGATCATAGAAGGATTTGGGTTGGAAGGAACTTTTAAAGGCCATCCAGTCCAGGCCCCCTGCTATGGGCCAGAACATCTTCACCTAAACCAGGCTGCTCAGAGCCTCCTCCAACCTGGCCTTGAATGTTTGCAGGGATGGAGCATCTGTAACCTGCAGGTCATGCTGCTTTTGATCCATAGCCGTACTTGTTTTCCTTCCCTTTAACAGTGCCAGAAATGAAACATCTGCTCTTGCAGAAAGCTTAATACTGGCTGCTTCAGAGTTTGATACTGATGGGTTTCATTTAGGGGAGATTTGAGGTTTACTCAGAGTGACTTGTGGGTGCTCTCTGGAGTATCCTGGGGTCAGTGAGCCCTGAGGTCATGAACATTGCAAGAAGTCACTGGAACTCTTCAGGGTTGGTTCGAACTCGACACAGGACAGCACTGCCGTGTTTAGATGTCCCATTTCTTGTTAAAAGCAGAAAATTGTAAGTATTAGGATCTGAGACATCCTATTTTTAGGTCCTTGCCATGTACACCCATGGAAAAATATATCATCCTTTAAAAATCTTTCTGAACATCAGTGGAAGCCTAGACATAGGTGGAAAGTTTGGGCTGGTTTCTTCTTTTGTTCTTATCTAATTTTGCTCATATCTCATTATCCAATAAAAGGGGTGTTGTGCTCAGACACAGCACAGTAAGTTTGAGGTTGTGCAGCGTCTAAACCCAAAGCAGTGCAAGTCTAGGCATTACATGGCTGATGAACAGTGCAGAGAACAAGCATTTAGCCTGATTTTTTAATTTCTGTTTTGTAAGTGTCTAGTTATTTGTGGGTTTAGATAATGATTTCATGCAGCTCTTATCAGTGAGAGGCTGGCAATAATAGATAGTACACTGTACTCTCACAGAGCACAAATATTGTTTTTGGTAAAGCATTTTGCATTGTTTGAATTCTCTTGAATGCTTTAAATTAAAGCTGCTTCTCTTGATAGGAGGAAGCAGACTGTGGCCACTCTCCTAAAACTTTTAAAGTGAAAATCTACAAAAACTTGATTGTGGTAAAATTTAGATCCCTAGTTTACTTCTGCTTGCTGCCTGAAGCCCATAACACCCTGCAACTTTAATCTTACTAGGCTATTCTCACTGCCTGAGTGTTGACATGAAAATACTTTTAGGGTTTTCTTCCCTTCCTATAGTAAATCTTCCAGCAGTTTCCCATAAAAACATTTCTGGCCTCTGCCTACCACAAACCAGGTGTTTCATGCAGGGATTGCTGCATGCTGAGTTACCTATAATGCTTTGGGAAGGTGGTGAGGCTGATGTGAAGATCCCAGTGCTGATGTGTGTATAACATCCTTTGCTAAACCATTCTGACAGCTGATTACCCTCTGATAATCTCACGGGGTCAAGTAATATGGTTGTGGCTTCACCTCAATCTAATTATAGGAATGGCCCTCTAAAATAAGACTTCTATTTGAAATATTGATTTTTTTTAAATGCTATGGATTTTTAAATTGCAATTGTGTTTGAATTAAATGGCCTGATCTGTGGCAGGCCTTGCATAAAACTATCACTGATCACTCAGCAGCAATAAATACTTTGATTTCATCAATACATCCCAGCTCTATTACAGGAGCCATTGTCTGGGTATAAGCACAGACAATGCAGTATTTGGGCTACCTGCTGATATGCCAAATGCATGTCAGCAAGGAGAAGCAATGCAAAAATCCTAATTCAATATTTGTAAAGAAGCCAATAATTTAATTACTATAGAAACCACAATTAGAAATCATTAACTGTTAATAATGTGTTTAGAAGACTCAAAGCTATAGTGTTGGTGAACTATCATCCTCCCAGTACATTTACATTCTAGAAAAATCTTTCACTCCTTTCTTTGTTGGGCATGCTTTTACTGATGATAAAAGTAGTTTCACTAGTTTTCCTCTCCACTGAAATGTAAAGGTTAAATCTTGAGCTGCCATAATAGAAGTTGCCACCACGTGTCTCATAGAAGCATTTAGGATTTTGTTGGATCCTCTATGAACTTATAAATATTTTGGTGACCCATGACCTCTTAAGGGCAGAAGGCTTTGCTGGAGGGAGCTGGAAGGAGATGTAATGATTATACTGAACAAAGGGTTAAATAACTGAGCCTAGAATGTAGAACACACAAGCACCCCCTGCAATGGGGTGGATGAATTTCTACACCTAAACTTGATGTAGACCACAGACATCTCACACCAAAGTACACATTTCAAATGGGCACCTGAAAGTGGGGGTACAGATGTATCATTTAGTCTGGGCTAGGGAGCTTCAGAAGTACTTCAAGCACCTGGGCCAGAGTGTGTTTGGAGGAAATCACAGAATCACAGAATATTCCGAGTAGGAAGGGATCCACAAGGATCATCGAGTCCAACTCCACTGCCTCTGGTGGAAATACAAGGACCACGCTCCTCTGTTACAGCTGGAGGCAAGTGAACTCCAGACGCGGGGACTATAAATACTGGAAAAATGATTGGAGCTGGGTAGCAATAGTCTTCAGGTGCCAGTAGCAAATAAGGTCACCTACACACATTAATTAAACAGGAAATAATTTAGTGTTCTCATTCCTTGAAGCCTGAATAGCAATAGGTTTAGTAATCTATCTAACTCAGGTTTTAATCAGAATAGCCTCACAGCAATAAAGTCAGAACAATAACCAAGCCATGCAGGTCCGTGGCTGGTTGGGTGTTTCTCTGGTCTCTCTCTTCACAAGATGATACCTTATGCAGTAATTTTTCTTCTCTGTAGTTGGCTGCCCCCCTGATCTGAGGCACTGTTCTAAAACACTGATATCTCAAGGCTGTACATACATATTGTCAAAGCAGACTTGTCTGCTTGTAGTACACAGAATCAAGATGTGTTGTCAGATCTATCGTTAATATTAATGAAATAGTTTAGCAGAAGCTTTCAGTGTTTCTCTGCTCCTTACTGTCACTGCTTATTTCGCTGTACATTTTTCTTCCATAGACAGTGAACATAAATATCTTCCTGTCCAAGTAGGTGATGATATAGGGGGAAGAAGAGATTGAGTATTTAAATGTGGCTTGGAAAAGAAAGGTTGGGAGTTGTCCTGCTTGAATGTTCCAACCTGTTAATCACACAGGAAGCAGCTGTTAGTATGAGGATTCCTAGAACTCCTGGGAAACGTTGATTGTTGATGACAAAGAAATTTGTCTTTAAAAAATTATTTCACAAAGCATAATCTGGTAATAAGATCAACAGATTTAAACTTTTCTCTGTGTTTAAATGTTGTGTTTATGTGAATCTTAGGAAAGCTTCACAAATGCCATAGAAAATTGCCAAGGAAAATAACTAGATTTTTCCTAGAACAAAAGAAAAGTATAGAACCAATGTTCTCTCATGATCAGAAAGGTCCCCTTGAATGACTTAACAGCCAGCGACTCTTCCCATGAGGAAAATGGCACAAAGTAAACATGGCATGAGCTTTTTGCAAGGGAACAAAACCTGTCAGTCAAAGTAATGAACTTGTTGGTATCCTCTTTAATTTCATCTCTAGATCATTGCTAGAAATGATGAAAAAGGTGCAATTCAAAATACCTAAGACCAAGGAGGAAGGAAAGTAGCAACAAAACACAAAAAGGAAACACAAAAATTAACTCAAGATCCAACCCCCTTCTATGGGCAGGGACACCTTCCACGGGACCAGGTTACTCAGAGCCCCATCCAGCCTGGCCTTGAACACATTCAGGGAGAGATTGTGGATTCTCCATCTCTGGAGGTGCCCAGGCCAGGTTGGACAGGGCTTAGAGCAACCTGGGATAGTGGAAGGTGTCCCTGCCCATGGCAGGGGGTTGAAATGAGATCACCTCTAAGGTCTCTTCCAACCCAAACCACTCTGACTCTATCCCAACAACCTGCTGTATCATTAAATACTGATGTAGAGCCAGTTAATTCTTCAATTAAATCCATCTGTCTGTAACATGGAGATCCACATAGCGTGTGTCTATAAATAACTTTGGGCTTTTGAAGTTCTTGGCAGTTTCTCAAACAGGAAAAAGACCTCAGACAAGTGGTCCATCTGAGCTGTAAAAGCAACTAGGTTTACTGCTGACCAAGAGATGAATTCACTTAAATGTTTTACCCAAGCTGTGTCTCTGACCTAGAAACAGCTTTTGTCTGATCAGTTGTTGCATTTAGTATCCAGTGGTTGTGGGGAAAATTATATACTAAACATTCCCTAACTATAGATTAGAGAAGTGTTGATGTAGCTTTATTTCTGGAAATGTATAATCTTCTTACATTAACCTTCTGCCTTTGTGGAAAGGATTAGTTGCACAGAGTAGCTGGGTCTGTGACAGGTTTGCAAGGAGAGAGTGGGGAGGCTGATGCCTGCTCCCAAATTGCTCCCCCAGTTGCTTAGAAACAGATGCTCATCTCCCAAGGGACTGGGAGCAGTGGCATTGTCTGGCTGAAGGAAACTGTTGAGTCCTGCACAGCACCCTTGGACATCCTTTCTGAAGGGTTTAACAGGAGGAAAGCCAAACCCCACTGCTCTGAAAAGCAAATGTTTTATAGATAAGTCAGTATTACGTGTTTGGAGTTCCGGGGAAGTTGGTGGCTGTGGAGTATGTTCTCTGAAGGCAAGTTTTGGATGTCAGGCAGAGCAGGCATTTGTGAAGGCTGGGAAGGTGAAGTCTTGATTGCACCTTGTCTCCTCCACTCTGGTCTTGAGTCATATGAAATATGAGAATTTTTACTTGCCATGTTGATGAATACTCAAGCTGTTCAAATTTATTCAGAAAAATGTGGATTGGGTCGTGGTTAAATAATGGTCACTTCAGAAAACTCTTGAGTAAATCTAGAAATCATATTCTTTGAATGTCATTGATGCCTGATGCTCTTGATTAGCTTAGATCCACTGTGATTTGTAAAATGTTTGCCATGTTAAAATCCCCACATTTCTCCTATATAAGAATTATCAGTGCATCAGTGATGGAGCTGGTGTGTCTCAATCTTTGCAGGACACCTCTGCAATTGCTGTTCTTATCAGCTATCCATTGAAGGCCACAAGGATAGTTCAGTGTCTTTAGAGGGCATCAGGTCAGCTCCTCCTGAGAATCCCCATTTACAAAAGTTAATGACAATCTATGGGTTTAAAAGAAAGCTTTTCAACAGAGGAAACTTCCTGGGTTTCTGGTATATGAATGCAAAACTATCTTCTGAAGATATTCCTTACCAAAGCCAATATAATTCAGATTCCAAGCAGAATATCTGCTCACTGGCCAAGCTGATAAAACCTTCTGCTCTTGCACTGACTTTGCAGCAAAAGAGAATGAAAGGCTATTGGGTTTTGTGTAAAGAAGAGAGATTCATCTAATCCTTTTATCTGAGACTGAAATCATCCTGCAACACCCCTCATGATTGAATGAAACACGGCTGAAAAAGGAGCTTTAACTCTGTGCTGGGGAAAAAGAAACTCTCAGAGGTTTTCAAAGACCTGCCATGAGTCCACCCCTAAATGTGTGCACAGCAAATAAACAAGTTACCTGGCAGCTGCAGCAAGTGGACATGTGGTGGCCAAGATCTGTGGGTGTACCCTTCTTCCCTGTAACTCCCACTGGGGAATGCATGGTGGTTCTCAAGGCATCACAAAAAGTACCCTGAAATCAGTGTAAGGCAAGTGTTTTATCTGGGCTGTAGTCACGGAAAAGTACAATCAAACTGCTCCAAGGAGAGGGTGCTGTTAGCTACCTGAGAGCTGAGGACATGGAAAAATACAATTTTTGAGTCCATAGGAAGGCATTGTGAAGGGTGGGCATGACTAACTTGAGGAAGATGATTGCACCTTAATGCTTTTTTTATATTATTTACAAGAGGAGGCAGTGACGGGACAAGGGGGAAGGCTTTCAAGCTGAACCGCAGTAGGTTTAGATTGGATAGTAGGAAAACATTCTTCCCTGTGGGGGTTGAGGCCCTGGCACAGGTTGCCCAGAGAAGCTGTGGCTGCCCCATCCCTGGAAGTGCCCAAGGCCAGGCTGAACGGGGCTTGGAGCAACCTGGGATAGTGGAAGGTTTACACAATCTGTGATGTGATGCACCTTTTGCTCCAAGGGTGATGTAATTTTTTCTCTAGCACAAAATTGATTTCTTTTTTCTCTAGAAATTTACTGAGAAACTGCTTTCAGACATGAGGTATGAAAAGGAAAGGAAGGGAACCCAAACATACAGAATAAATTATTTGATAGCATCAAAGTTCTGGTGTAATACACACGTTGTTGGGATAAGCCATTTTGTGGCCACTTGTATCGGGACAATAAGGACCAACATTATTTCACAGGCAAAGTACTTCCAGCTGAGCAAAACACTTGAGTATGCTCTTGGTTTTAAGCACCTGAATAGATCCACAGCCCTTCAATTTCTGTTCTTTATTACTATGTAAAATCCTGAGCTCCTTTCTCAGAGATTTTGCTTCTTATTTCTTCTAATCAGGCAAAACTCCCAATAATTCCGTAACAGTCTTGAGGCATTATGCAAGCTATATATAGATGCTTTCAATAGAAATAACTCAGACAAATCTATCCTGCAGAGACTCCCAGGCAGTAGCAGCAGGGTGCAATGTTCCCTCTGCCTTTTTTCTGTGAATCTGGACTAGAAACCGGAGGGGCAACTCAGGCAACTTCAAACCTCTGAAGTATCTCGTTTGTTGACAGTGGTGTGCGGATGAATGGAATAATGGAACCATTAAGGTTGGAAAATGCCTCTAATATTGAGTCCAACCCTTAACTCAGCACCACTTTGTTCACACTCCACCCTGTCCCCAAGTGCCACTGTCACCTGCCTTTTGAACACTTTCATGGATGGGGACTTCCCTGGGCAGCCTGGACCAATATCTGATCACCCTTTCAGTGAAGTTTTTCCTGATATCCAACCTAAACATTCCCTGGTGCAGTTTGAGCCCATTTCTTCTGTCACTTGTTACCTGAGTGAAGAGATTGACCTCCACCTGGCTTCTGTCAGGGAGTTGTAGAGAGAAAGAAGGTCCCCCCTGGAACGCCTCTTCTCCAGGCTGAGCTCCCTCAGCAACTCCTCATCAAACTTGTTCCGCAGACCCTTCTCCAGCTCCATTGCCTTTCTCTGGGCACACTCCAGCACCTCAAGACTCACCAGTGTCCAGCACAGAGATACCACCACTGCCCTGGTCCTGCTGCCACACTGCTGCTGATCCAAGCCAAGTTCTCTGGGTGTTTTTGCCCACCTCATGTTCAGCCACTGTCAGCAGCACTCTCAGCTCCTTTCCCAGCTTTCCAGCTGCTCATTCCCCAGCCTGGAGCTGCAGGTGTTGGAGTTGTTGTGACCCCAAGACAGGATCCAACACTTGGCCTTGTTGAACCTCACACAACTGGCCTTGGCCCACGATCCAGCCTGTCCACATCCCTCTGAAAACTGAGTCAGGTTTGCTGGTCTCTGCCTGAATTGCAAATTGTATTTGTAAAATTTATCCTGGTTTGGAATGAAAAAAGAAGGTTCACCCACATGTAATATCCTCAAAAGATGATGGATGTATTTAGCTAGAACAATCTACTGTAAAAATAGATTCTTGATTCTCTTATTTTGGCACAGTAACAATGAGATGTGGGAAGAGGAGAAAGTGCCTGAGAAATTCTGCATCCACTGCTCCCAGCTGAGCTCAGAGACAAGACTGGAAAGTTGTATCCTCCCAAGTACTCCAACCAGAGGTTTATCTAAAAATGTTTGGAAACTTGTCATTAAAGGAGTCCTATCTAGCAATGAAATGTGACTGTGGCTTTGCATTTTCAGTTTTGTTTTTCCTAGCAGGCTCCTCGGGCAGTATCTGACTGAGGCTTTAGTTTGGCTGCTGGAATTATATTCTCAGAGTCAGTGAGAACTGCAGGCTCAGAGCAAATTTAGACAACCAGGTAAATCAAAGTTCACATGTGAAGAACTTGCAAAATGTGCAAAAATGTCCAGGTTTGATATAAAGTGCAGTTTGAATTTGAATTAAGCCCATTTGAACATTAGAGTTTCTTCTGCATGTCTTTCTCTGTCATAAGTAAAAAAAGGTGGTGGTGGACAGATCTACTACTCTTGCTAATACTGATTGCAAAAACTAGTATTTTTTCTAGAAAAACATGAAAAGAGAAAATCTTTGCAAGGCATTTCACAAAAAAACCCCGATATCAATACTGAGAGTTCAGTGTGACTGCACCCTATGCACAGTAAATGAGATAATTAGTCTTTGTTTGTACCTGTAACCTCACCACTAGACAAGAATCTCAAAGGAAATATGCCTTCCATCCTCACACTGGGGCCAGATTAGATATCTGAGCTTCAAGAATAAGGACAAGCTGTGGTACTAGAGTGGATTGTCACCATTATGAGCTGGCTTTCCTCCAGTGCTGCCATTCAAAAGGAGGACCAGCCCACAGGAAAGTTTTTTCTCAGAAACTACTCACAGTAGCAGTCTAGACACAGTCCATACCCTGCTTGAAATGCTTCTTCTTAAACACTGTGACACCCAAAGTCCTCAGGCCACTGCATGGCACCCATGTCACACAGTGTGCCCACAGCACTGGCCTGCCAAACAACGTTTCACTGCAGTCACCATCACTTCAGTCCCTGTGAACTGAAAGGAAAAATCAAAAATAGACTGAGACCTGTTGTGTTTTCTTTGCTGAGATACTTTCCGAGAGAATGTGGCCTGTGTGAGAAGAAAAGCTTGGCATGTGAGAAGGATGTTATTGTTTTCTCAAGGAAGAAGGAGATGTGAACTACAACTCACACAGCTGTACTGCAAGTGAGCAGGAGTGATGGGGCCAAGGCCTGGACCGTCTGCCCTCTGATCCAGGGATCAGTGCAGTGCAGGTCTAGTAGCTGCACCTCTAGAGCTCATCCTAATCTGCTGGGGTAGATGCTGGTATAATCCCAGGATACATAGAAACATCCATCACATCACTCTAACATTGGGATTAACACAGCAGGTGGGATTGTTGGGGTGTCCTGGGCAGGGCCAGGAGCTGGACTTGATGATCCTGCTGGTCCCTTCCAACTTGGCTTATTCTACCATATATGAGTCCATAATTGCCTTCTCTTCACCCAGATCCAACTCAGGAAAATATTAGTTCCTCTGTTGATTTCACTCTTAGTTCCTCACTTCGGAGAGCAATACGCTAAATTGGCAATCCCAATTTAAACACAAGGCATCCCAAATCAGTCCACTTGAGCAGCAAACACTGGGTCCCACTGCAGGTCTGAGTTCTGTGCTGCAGCCTGTCCCTTCAGCCCTCAGCTGGAGTCTGTACCCCCAGGGCAGTGAGACTGGGCATTTCTTGTGTCCTGCAGTGACCATCACAAGCTCCTGCTCTCCACAAGCACCAAGTACCAGGCTGGGCCCTGATCCTGCCAACCTCCTGCTTCCCAAGGAAAGCAGCATCAGGCTCTGGTTTTGCCTTACTGTGCATTTTGAAAGCACTAAAGAAGGGATGGAATCTCAAAGCAGCTTTTCCCTCTCATCTCCACCAGCAGAGTCTCTTCTGTGTGCTCTCTGCAAATTATGTGCATTTAAATATGAAATGTACTCAGTGCTTTAGTTCTTTTATGCATTTTTTAATGCAGTTCAGGTTCTTCAAAAGCCATGACACAATTCAGACACACATGCATGTGTGGGAGCACATACACCCAATCACACACGTACACCAAGAGCCCATTCTACTTTCCAATTTTTTTTAACACAAAATCAAGCATGTATTTTAGTCCCCACTGTAATTATAATCAACATCTTCTTCTAGGAAGATAAAAAGAGAAAAGTGGGAATCAGGAAAAGGGAAATGTTACAAGCCTTTTCATTAGGGTTTTATGTATTTAAAGAATTTACATTTTTAACCAGTGGCAAATTTATTTCATACTACATAAGCTCTGAGGATCCTTTGGGATAAACAGCATGAAAGCTGTCATTTTACAACAATCATCTATTTTCTGTTTATTGAAAGTTTGCTTTTTTTTGCGTGTGGCTGGAAATATTTGTTCAAAATGATAATTGTCAAACAGCTTGTTCTGTTTGGAATTCGTTTGTTAAAGAGAAATCCTTCTGTTATGAAAATAAAGGGAACAGTGCCAGTTGATTCCTTTGGGATGCAGGTTGCAACCTGGGAGCCTGCCTGCCTTCCCTAAAGGAAAGGTGTGTGGCCTCATAAAGGCTCATAAAGGTGTTGTGCCAGAGAGAGGAAAACCTGCCATGATTTTCAGAATCTGAGGAGAGGGAGTTGAAATCTGTGTGTGGAGAGCTCTGTAGATGACTTCAGTGGCTGTAATTCAGGTTTAAGGTCATGGATGGCCACTTTCTACATGAACTAATTGATTCCCATGTGGAATTAGTGGATGGTCTCATTCTACTTCTCATTGAACAATGCTTACACTGCTGGCTCTTTGGCGCTCTTGGGTCAGGAATACTCTTTAAATTCTACAACCTCACGCTAGCTGGTAGAGCAGCTTGTCTATTATATATCCCTAGCTTTAGTCTTGGGTCAGGATCATGGGAGTCACCCAGGAATTGTATTTGACTGGCAGCACAAAGTAATGTCAACTACTTTTACCCTTTGTGCTGAAGCAAGTCATCTTATGACTGCCACTCTTCCTGAATACTTCATGTAGCTTTCAGGCCCTGTCCATGTATCCAAGTACCTGCTGTGAGCTACAGGGGCTTAAAAATCCTAGTTGATGTGAGAGATGCTCATCAGGAGGTTCCAACTGTCTGAAAGAAAAAGCTTCCAACTTCTGAAATGAAAATGCCTCTTACCTGAACAGTCATCAGAAGATGCAGAAGTGTGAATGCCCTAAAGCTCTGCTCAAGCAGAAATTAAGACACAGTTCTATCATATACTGCATATC
Source organism: Pitta sordida (assembly GCA_013390025.1). Taxonomy (NCBI): domain Eukaryota; kingdom Metazoa; phylum Chordata; class Aves; order Passeriformes; family Pittidae; genus Pitta; species Pitta sordida. Next base: position 15,425 of record WEKX01004824.1, read on the forward strand.
ACAGAATCACAGAATCACAGAATATTATGAGTTGGAAGGGACCCACAAGGATCATCTAGTCCAACTCACCATCTAGCACCCGTAAAGAGACCGAGAGCACATCGCAGAGCATAACCCCAACCTAGATCCCTCACAGTCTAGCAAGCCACTCCGAGACGGAGGGGGCACAACGTCATCCAGCCCTACACCTCCCGGCTAGACCATGTCACTAAGTTCCTCGTCCAGTCTTCTCTTAAACTCCTCCAGGGATGGTGACTCCACCACCTCCCTGGGCAGCCCATTCCAATATGCAATTACTCTCTCTGTGAAAAACCGCTTCCTAATGTTAAGATTGAACCTCCCCTGGCGTAGCTTGAGGCCGTGCCCTCTCGTTCTGGTGTCGTCAGCCTGGAAGAAGAGGTCCACACCCATCTCTTGCTGATTATTTGCAGGATCATAACTTATCTGAGTCCTATAGATTCTTATTGTATTATTAGCCATTGAATCTAAAAGCACCAAGATTTTTGCCCATGTTTTGCATTTTAATATCAATAGAAGAAAAATAGTAATATTACCAACAGTATGTTGATCAATAGTATCAACTGTTATGACTTTTCTTTTCAATGAATCAGAAACAAAGTGGAGTAAAGTCTCCTCCTCAACTCATTGATGGCTTTTCAATAGGTTATTAATATGTTTGAGATGGTAATGAACTAGGGCTCAGGCAGGATGGAACAAGAATTTGCCACTTTTTATCCCCATACTAATATTCTCCTTTCTTAAAGGCAGAGATTATTTCTGCCCTCATCTTTGGTGTGGATTTGAGGTAATCCATTTTTAGTTTAATACACAACTCTTGGGCCTTACACTCATTGCAAGACTGTTGTAAGTGTGGCACAAAGTTGGTTAAAAACATCATCGTGGAGTTTAGGTGTCCTTGGAGTGAACTCCTCAGTCTGAAATGCTTAATATTTAGTCCTTTCTCCTCCAAATGAGCATATTGCTTGCTGTTCAATTAGTTCAACTTCTTGTTTGTTTGACTTTGGGTACTGTGAGTTACAATAGTTCTTTCTGTACGAGTTTTGTTTAACTAGTGAATGTTGAACACAACTGTTTCAAAGAGTGGTTGTTGATACGGGTCCTCCAAAAAGCACCAGCAGAGGTTGTTCTGTGACCTCAGAAGTCACACCCATCAACAGTTTCATTGCAAACAGTGACTTCTGTGTAGATTTAAGAGGATCAGTAAGATCTCCAGATGCTCTTTGTTTGAAACCTTTGGTTCTTTGGATGGACCCAGTGCTATGTGTTTCTCCCAAATGCTCTGACAGACAGAAGTTGGATGTTTCAGAAAGCAACGACTTTCACACCAATAAAAGCATTAATTAAGAAAACAAGGTCATTAATGTCTTACACTGTGGTCATTAATGTCTTACACTGTTACCAAACATCCTTGGGAACCAAAATATCAATGCAAAAATCAGGAGCAGGATGATCCCATCAGGCGCAGTGCTGTCGCTAAGCAACCCCTGACGTCTGCTCTAAGGGCCTTGCACTGAGATATGATGGGACAGAAATCAGAGCTGATGCTTTAGAAAAAATATTAATGAACAGGCTTGTTCATGTTTTATGGGAGAGGGGTAAGGAGACTGATCCAACAGGTACTGCAGCTGAATGCAAGGCTTGAAAAGAATTGTCACTACCTCTGTGTTCAGTTAGTGTCATTTTACAGCACAATTGGTGTGTGGACAATGTATCCTCATCTGGATAGTACTGAAAACAAGGCCAGCCTGCTGCTTTCAAAAATACTTCAAAAGTTATTTCCACTGAGAAAAGTATTAGTCGCTGTGCTCTTCTTACCAACAGGGTGATGTACAAATAGAAAGTGCACGTGCTGTATTCTTATGGCTGGATTAGTTCTTAATGGAGAAGATTGTTCCAAACCAAACTGTCACCATTTTTAGGTGACAGTGAAAATGTGATTCAGCTCTGGACTGCAGGAACTTGTTCTAAACTCATGAAGTGGATACTGCAGGGATTGTAGTGACTCCACTTACACACTACTCAATATTTAAGGGAACTAGGGGAGGGTGAAGTTGAAGCTAAGTTAGTTAGTAACCCTTTTCCTTCATCTTTTTAATATCTCATATTTTTCTCTGTCACATCTCATTTATAATGTACTCTTAACTGAGTTTTAGAGCTTGGGGTGTATTTTATTGCAACTGTTAATTCCATAAAAGTGTCATCCTCAGCTAGTTCGAAAAGCTTTGTGAAGTCCTGTCTTGGAACAGTAATAAAATAGATTTCCTGCTGCAATATAGAGAAAAGATTATATGTCAGCCTTTGAGCAGGCAAGATGAGAAGGTCTTGGTTCCACAGATCAGACGGAAGATTTGAGTTATAGATGATAAATTAGAGCACATGGGAATATTTAAGATACTTTCTTCTTCATCCTTTTAACTCCAAGTCTTTGCCATGAGATTGAAAACCATTGCTTCAGTGAATAGGCCCAAGCTGCTCTCTCTTCCTCTGCAGACACTGCACCTTCCACACTGGTTTCTGCTCTTGCTGGAATAGTGAACGTTTTTTTCCCCTACCTGGCAGCCCATGAATCATAGAATCACTGCATGGCTGGGCACAGGAGGCAGCTCTCAAGCAAAGAGGGGCAAGGCAAACTAAGAAAAAAATTGGGAGCTATTTCTGGCTTAATGTCTTGCTTTTGAAGGAAACCTTAATGAACTTCTAGCTTTCTTTTTGCACTATATATGGTGCTTTAGAATTAGGGCTGCTGAGTCTCTGGAACTGCTTTGCCAGGAGGCTCTGACATGGGCCCATAGCCAGCTTGATCCCAGGGATCTTTAATGGGATTGTCATTATGCCACGTGCTGCAGGAATCCTTGCAAGTGAGCAGCAGATTCCTCCTAACTGCAGCAGATCCTGTCCTTGAATCCTGGACATCTTTTGCAGAAGGGAACGTTCAGTTACTAGGAACAGTTTGGAATTGAAACTCTGAGCTTTGTTACGAAAGCCTGCAGGCATCCCATTTCTGTAACCCAAGGGAAGTCTTCATTGCATTCCCTTTAGAAGAGAACAAGTAAGAATCCTTCTAGGGGCCATGAAATTGTGGTTCAAACCACAGGAAGCCACATGTCAAACTGCTCATGGAGCAGGTCTAGCTCTATGTCCCTGTCATGAACCTGATTCTTCCCTTACACAGCTAAATTTATGATTTCTACTCTTGCTTTATCACTTAGCAAGAAAGAATCCATTTGTCAGTGGATTGATTTATGCTGCTCTTCCCGACACATGACATTTCAAACCAGAGCAGAGCTGTGAGGCTTCAGAAGGACAGCCATGAAATATTTCTGTACAAGACAGGAACACTGTTAGGTGGCAAGATTTAATGTTTGTTTCCTGACCTTCATCACTTTTCTTCCTGGCTTTAATTGCACCAAATAAAATCCCTTGCAGCACATGGAGGCCCAGCCATGCCCTTGGCATTCCCTATCCATGGCTCTGCTGTTAACAGGGGAGTGACACTGCTTTTGACAGCTTTGCCCTGTAGCATTTTTTCCCGTGGACTATATTTGTACACTCTAGTCTGTGAGCCCTGAGAAGGATTTGCAACGTGAAATTCTCTTTGACTTCCACATGTAGCAGAAAAATTAGCATAAGTCTCAGTTCAGTAATTTGAAATAAGAACTGAATATCCCACATCTTTCTTCAAAAACTCAGGCAGGCAAACACTCAAACAACAAACTGTTTGTCTGGCTCAGGCATGCTTGCTGCATTGTATTTTGGGTTTTTACATAGCACAGCATGAAAGGGGAGTGGTGCTGGCTCAAGAAATCCTGCAGGCCAGTGGGATGTTCTGTAAAATACCATGGCAAAGGCATTTCTGTGACTCTAGTCAGATGAAAGGGTTCAGTGACACTGTGCTTTTCAAAAGGGATGTTCTGCTCTGGATATCAGGTTTTGCATGAGGTGGGATAATTGCAATGAAGAAAAAAAAAAGCGCCTAAAACCCCTCACAAAACACTATATAAGAAACATTAAAAGGCCGATATTAAAACCTCACTAGATTTTCATATGAGTAAACCTGTTGGTCAGAGCAACTTGTAGCTTTTAATTTGGAAGTAGCTCTTTGAGTATCTCTGCTGTTTGAAAGGGATGCACTCCTGTACTGCCAACATTAACATAACACGAGACTGCTGGAGTTGCTGAAATCAGCCCTTCTCCTCTGGAGATCAGATGGAGAGACACACATGGCAGGCAGGGCCAGGGGAAATGGGAAACCCTTTTCTCCAAACTAAGAGAGGACCAGTCTTCTGCATTAACCACGTAGCACTCAGCAAAAGAGACTTCTATGCACTTGTCAAGGAGTAACTGAAAATGTTCTTGCATCTCCAAGTATTTCCTTCAGATATTTATTTTAAAAAATTAATAATAAAGCCTTTTCCTCCTTTGCCTCTGTTCCTGGCCAGAAGTAGCTTGTATCAGCTCGGCTCTGTTTGATCCTCTGTGAGGTGCAAAAGAGTGGGAATGTTGCCATCAACATTTTCCAGTCTATGTGCTTAGTTGACCAGTGATTAAAAGAAGATCAAGCCAAGCTTCTTCACACTGCAACAAAATCTATAGTGCATTAGCATCCTGACTGCAAAATTTAAGAGAAAAGGTTAATACAAAACTCACTGTTGAGATTGTAAAGTATATTAGAGGTGACATGTTGGCCATGAGCTCTGCTTTGGGCTCTGGGGGAAAAAAAAGCAGAACAAGGTTAGTTCTAACCTTCAAATTAACCTTTTTCTATTTTTTTTCTTCAGCCAGAAGAAGACCTACAGGCCAAGATGTCGGCTCTAATATATTGTGTGTATTTCAAACATATACTTTGACCCCATTTTTTGGTTTAGTTTTTGGAGTTATCCACTATGAAGTAGCCACTGTGCTAATTAGTCTGTTTTACTGGGACTAAAGGAAAGATTAAATATTATTTGCAATCTGCTTTAGAATTCTTGTTTTGGTTCAGTTGAATCTAATTCAGTTGTCTAGTACTCACCATGCTGGTTATTTCCTGTGGCCCTGCTATTTTTTTTTCCTGGCTATTTGCTCCTTGTCATTTGCAGTAATCTGATTTCATTTGTTCAGCTCTTGGCATAGTATCCTAATACAGTCAGCTGCTGCAATGAATATGTGGAATTTCTGCAATCTGACTAAATATCAATAGACTATTGAACTTTTATATTATGCATACTTGTAATCACGTCAACTGCTTGAGAATTTGCACATCTATGCATTTAGATGTGGAAAAAATAGTCTGTGTTCATGTAATTAAAGTCTATATCATAATACTTATTCATAAAAGGGCCAAATTAAGGTTTTTCAGGCAAGTTTAATTCCAGCACTTCCTCTTTGTTTGGTGCTTGACTTTGCAACCTGAAAGTGATTTCTAATGTAATCTTTTATTCTCAACATCCACAGAAAATGGAGCTGCTGAAGTGTCTGTGGTCACAGTCCCCAGCTGGTGAGGTGTTGGTCATTAATCAGGTACACAACTATAAAAGGTGCAGACTATAAAAGGCAGGGGAAGAAAAGCTACTGGGCTTTCTCAGCATCAACTTTGTATCAGGATGGGAATGGTGAGGAGACCTGAGGAGAAGAGGAGGTAACTCCAAAAGGCCTAAACAGTCTAGGATTAGAGGAAAGTGGGCACTGAGGAAGTATAAACCTGGATAGAGCCAGGTAAGGAGAAAGAGGGGATGGTACCAGCGAGGCCAGCCCTCACCTGAGGTAGTCATTGTGCTTGAACCACAACAGTTGTGTTCTGCTCCAAGCTCTGATATTGCTCTCTGCGTCGCCTTCCACGACGAGGACTATTCCATGCTGTGTGTTTTGTGCCTTGGAACCCCAACACGAAATCACATCTATTAAACTGAGATGCAGGAACATTGTCTATGCAAGGCTGTACAAGAAGGGCGGGTTCAGACAGCCATGACTGAGCTGTGGAACCTACTGGAAACTATAAAATGGGACTGGTCCCAGAAAATACAGTCAGAGGCACAACATGTGAAGTTTTGAGACCAGGATATTTGTGTTCTTTTTTTGTGGTATCAGAAAGCTGCAGGCTAGCTTCAAATCGTAGAATTTCATCAGCTTAGTATCACTTAGATGCTAAGACAGGAATTTAACTGTCAGATAGAAATGAAATTGGCTTCTCTGAGTTGAAATGGAATAACTGGAGTGAAAGGAAGTGGCTGGAGAAATCATGAGCATTGTAGAAGACAAACTCAACATTAATCAAAGCAAAGATGATGTCTGTCAAAGGGACTTGGCCGACATGGGGTTGGAGAAGCTGAAAGCAGACCAAGGAGATCCTCTGAGGGGAGTGTTGCACTCTCTTGGAATAGGAATGATCAGAAATTGTAATTATGAAAGGTAATTGTGCTGGAATTGAGCCTTTAATAAAAGAAAGTTAAAGTTGCAGAAATTAGAAGAGATATAATAAAAGATAAATTGCAGGAGGGACTTGCCTTCTGGATATCTATCGTTTGTTGAGTTTTTCCCCCCTTGATTGGACAGGTGTCTTTATGAATTCATCTGGAATGGCCACAATGTCATGGCACTCTCCACACCAACAAGTCCCTGTTTTGCATGCTTACTTTAAATTAACCATAGAATAAGTAACTGTCCAATCAATAACTAAGTCTTTCCGTTACCTCCTCTTATATCCAGTTCCCTTTCTACATGAATGGAATATTCCATTTTTCCAGTATCTTATCTGAGGTACCCAGCTATGTCACAAGTCTCTAGCTTACAGAATGAACTTCCTAAACTTCTGTTATTTTGTGCCCAATCACACTTTTTAGCCCTTACAGCCAAAAGTGAGGATCTTTTCCAGTTCTGCCTCTCTCTTCATATATTAATGCCACATCTGAGTTTTCTCTACCTTCTTACCTAAATAACAGTCAATTCTTTCTTTTGAAGTGCTCAGAAAGTCATCTGTTGTTACATCCCTATGCCACTTCATTAATAAGTTTCTGCCAATGTCTGGGAAAGAAAACTAGGACTATAAAAGTGTGTCCAGTAAAATTGCAAACCACAATGACTTCTCAAACCGCAATGCCATCTTTGTTTAAGCTCATTCACAGAATCTCCATTCTCATGTTCTCTTTTGACTTCAGACAAAATTTCCACCCAGGCCTAGATCTCTTGTCCATCAAGATTATGACTATCATTAGCCTCTGTTGATGATTATTTGCACCATTTATCTTAGTGTTTCATGCCTTTCAGAGTGACTATCTCTATTTAAAATACTTGAGTCCAGGAAGGTGTGATCAGCTTCTCTCTGGTATCACACACTCCCTCTCTTCCCCTTATTTCGTGCTCTAGTTTCTTTTCTAATTCAGTTCTGCCACGAGGAGCCGCTTCCTGCTCGTGATGGAGGAGCTGTAATGATAATTGTCTTGTGCAAAGCAATTCAAGGTAACTAATCAGAATAATGATAGCAGCAGCTGCAACTTCTAATGAAGTTAGAAACTGTCAACCTCACAGCAGTCATTGTCTTAAAGAAAAGAATTCAGGCCAATAAATTATCATCATCATAACGGGCCCACCTTCTTTGCCACTTTGAGGGAGGTGCACAGGAGCTCACTCTGGCTGTCATATCAAGTAGCTTATATTTCATATTTGCAGAATTATGCCTGCTGGCTGAAGCCTTTGCACTAAAATACTACCTTGAAAGCAGTGGACCATGTGCTCTGCTAGATGGTTTCAGCAGCTCTCAGCCTCAGAGGCTCACAGAAAAGCAGGCGATACCTCCAGCCTCATTGCTTCAACCACCACCAAACAGGGGACAAAGGACCAGTTTCCTAACTGGAATAGCTGGTAGGCAAGGTAGGAATGGAAACAGACTGCAAAAAAATTACCAGATTTGGACACTGTCATGGCTTTATGTTCTGGCTTTAAAAGCAGAATGGTGTTGGTAGTGTCACCAAAGAAAAGTGCCTCGAACTTCAGTCCTGTTTGGTGCTTGGACACTGTGTCAGCTTTGTTGTGCTTTACGAGCTGTCCCCATGTGTTACCAAGCAGCTCTCTGGTACTTCATGAAAGCCCAAGAAATGAGAATGAGGATTTCTCCCAAACTCTGGAGCAGGCTGAGCGGCCACAGCAAGAGTCCCAAGCACTGCACTCCCCAAATGGGATAGTTCACCTACCAAAATGCAGAGCAAGATTTCCCAGGGGCAGCAAACCTGCAGAACCGCTGCTGTTCTGGGGGCATTTGAGTCCTCTCTGAGTACTTCATTTTCTACTCTTAGTTGCGTGGGGCCTTCCATGGGTGTCAGAATGGGTGGAAATTCTGATTCTTTTATTTGTGTGGATTGCAAAACGTCTCTAATTTACAGCTCAGATTTCCCGAATAAATACTGCATCTCTGGGTTATGCATTTGCCTGTTTGTTGGAGGCTCAACTGAGAAGTTTTTCTGCGTTGCCTTGTGGTGATGATTTTTCTTTGAAATCCTAAATGAGGCTGTTTCCAGTGTAAACAATCTGTCTTTAGCTGGAGGTACATACAAAAATGCTTTGAGGAAGTTCCTACTGCTCTTGCAGTACCACGCTGAGAATATTTTGTGCTGTTCCCAGCAGATCTTTCTATTATTTCTGTAAATATTTGCTCTAAGGAATAGCAAACAAAATTTTGTAAGACTGAAAACTTTATTCAAAATTATGAGTAATATTCAAGGAATGTTCTCTTGAGTCACTTTCTACTCTCTGCTGGCTTCTTTTTGGCAAAATTCTGCGTGAATCTGAATTCAGTTTCTGGATCAAAAAATATTTTAGGAGTACAACCATCTCTTTATTTAATGTATGGCAGATGTGTCTAAGGACTAAGCATCCTTTAGCTGCTATACAGGAACAAAAGAAAGCTCTGTTCCTTGAGGATATACAATATCATGATTAAAGGTAATATAATTATTAAACTAATCAAGGGACAAAGTGGTCTCCATTTTCAAAGTGAAGAATGAGAAATAGTTTGTACATGGTCATGCCAGAGACCTGGCAGACCTATGAACCAGAATGTAGACTTTAGATAGGTCTTTTAATGGTCATTTTTATTAGGCCATTCCTTTCTGTAGCTGGATATTTCATAAGTGAAAAAAATAACTGAATGCATTCTATGACATGTTGCATAAGAGAACACAATAATCTTATGAAAGGGTCTTTGATTTATATTCAGATTTCACATCATTCTTTAAGTATCATGAATATACTTATGAGCATGAAACTTTTCAAAATGAAAATAAATTTAGTAATTTTTATGCTATAATTAAAATTTAGGCATAGGAAAAAAATAGAACAAGTCAGATGGGGTGATGCAGCAAAAGAACATCAGTATTTGAATTTCAAAACCCTGAAATGACTTCCCAATGTGTACATTTCAGAAATGAAATGCTAATAATTTTAAAAGCACTATTTGAGTTATTGGGGGTGTAACTTTTTAAAGATCACGCTTTCATACCTTATAAATTACAATTATCATGGTGAGAAATTAATTTAGATCTTTAATGGAAGCTGAGATTCCCATGTAATAACTCAGCTCCAGCAGACGGGCTTTAAGAATTATGCCATAAATGCAAAACTCAGGGTATGCCATGAAGCCTGGGAAGGCTTGGGAATTAATCAAGGAGAACACTGATAACTTGATTGGTGTTGCTGAATCTTAGAATTTTATTTCTTTACAGGGGGAACTCCTCCCCCCTCCTTGAGATGGTGGAATAAATTTCATTGTTATCTGAGGAACCGGTTCCCCTGACACAAACCCAAGGCAATGCTCTGCTTCCCACCTACTTTCTCTCTGAAACTGTTGAGTTCCATCCAAGTTCTTGGAAATATTTCCCTTTCTGAGGTCTCTCTCCTGATTCTTTCTGTTCATTTCACGCCTGCTCCCACCCAGGGAGGTGTAAAACCCTGTTGGGGAACCAGGGGGGGGAACATGAGGGACTAACTGGACCTTTCCACCAGCACCATCTGGGAGTCTGGGTTTTTTGTCTTCTTTCTCCAATTCTTGCAGCAGCTTCCTAATTACAGCACTGCTCTTGGGATGAAGGGGTTTTTTTTAATTGTTCTGACATCTTCCCAAGTCTGGTGAATAGATTTAATAATTAGACAATGGGATTTTTCTGTTCCTGCCCACCAGCACCCCCTTCACTGACTGCTGCTTGTGATTCTATTATTATCTGGTATATTCCAACAATGTTCTTGCTTTTAAAGGATTTTGGAGAGTGCAGCAAAACATCAGAGAAATAATTCAGATGTATGAGCTAAAGTTGGAGAGAAAGAACCTTATGTTCATTTCACCACATCAACAATCCCAAAGTGTTTAATGTCTCAACATACTGTTCTCTAGTAACACAAGAATTTTATATGCCCATATTCTGAGATGGAATGAAGTCTCCTCTTTGTTGTTATTCCTACACAGTGATTAAATTGGAATAATTTCTGTGGATAAATAAGGACTGTAAGTGATTTCAAATGTTTTTCTTACTATGTGCTGGGTGGATGCCTCTGATTTAACTTCTCATCTGCATACAGTGCTTATCTGAAAAGCTTCTAGCTCACAATCACAGCTTGTTTTCCAGACTCCTAAAAAGAACATACTGGATGTGCTAAATAAATATTGAACAGCAATATCACACTTTATTTGTGAAGGTACATAGTAGTTCAGAAGACCTTCCAAAATATTCATAAAGGAAATCAAGACCTTGAACTCTAATTGTTCATATTTTTTCTGTTATTTCACAGTTGTTTCACTTTATAAAACAGTTTATGCAGTTAAACAGAGACAGAAAAGTGGATGTTTACAGGTTTGCACACTGGTTTGTCCTCAACAGTGTCACCTTGTCATCATCTGTGTCCTCTCTGGATGTGCCTTGAGTCACGTGCAAAGCTTGTCGTTCCTCCGCACATCAGCGTAGGAGGGAAATTAAGTAAATTCCCAAAGTAGGAGTATTTCTTGTTTTGAGTGCTATTAGAGCTAAAAACATCATCCCATATAACTGGCAAAGAGGGGAAAAAGACACCCTGTAGTGCATAAAACACAACTGCATCCTCTCTCCCTTCGTTTACAGACAACCTAAGCTGGCTAAAATACTAAATGAAAGGAGGAGAGTAAAGGAATCCAGGTTGATCCTCATTTGAAGCTACACGAGTCTGCACTCATTTCACAGACAGGAGACTAAAGTTCTTAGGAAAGAAATTATAGCAAAGATGAGGGATCAAAAGAAAAATTTACTTTTCTCCAAACAAAAAATCTGACTCACATAGATTTTTTTTAAATAATTTTCATCAAGCTGACTTGAAATTAAGAACTAGGTTGGGAAGAGGGGGTCCAAATATGAAAAAAAAAATATATTTTCTATATAATTGAAAGATACTGTTTTGAGCTAAAATGAAAAAGACTTTCCCTCACATCAAAAAGGCTTCTGAGTGATGCAAATGACTTCTAGCAACAATTTTTAAAACTTGGGCTGTCTGACTCCACTCTCTCTAAAGGACAGAGGATCCTGTTGTGCAGTTTTTTCTGTTTATGGGCTACTCTTCCTTTGAGTCTTCTGGTTACTAGATGTGAATAAACAAACACAATTGCTCTTGTCAGTTTTACGATGAGCTTTCAGCAGAAGTTGAGCAATTCCTTAAGTTTGAATTGTTCTAGTCTGGGTAACATCAACAGAAGTTCTCGTTTGGCTGGTCAAATGCCAACAGATACCAAATGAGATCAGTTCCTTCTGTCTGCTTAGACCAATAGCAAAAAAAGCAAGAAAACCCAAGAAATTATTGATCAGTGGAGGTGAAGGCCCTGGTTAAAATCTCACTGAATTCACTGGTGTGAGATTTTTTTGGAAGCTGAGAGGAGATTGGCACACAGCAAATTCTTTATGTGATTTTTGCAGCTCACTTGATCATCCCCAGATGTATGTTCAATGTGCTAATTAATCCTCATTCCAAAACCTTTTTAACCATAGCATATAAAGGATATTGCTTTTTATTCTAAATGGGATACATGGTCCCTCAGAAGACGAACAGAATCCTCTAAACTGATTGTAGGGTGTTTAGGAGTTAATATACAGCAGGTTTAAATGTATGTTCTCTTAAATTATGCTCAAAGCAGCTTGTATGGGGGAAAAAAATAAATGTAGGCCCTTTCCTAGCCTGGAGGTTAATTATCTGCATGATGTTGGTAAGAGCAGATACAGAACCACTGGCAATTCTACAGCCGAATCTGACATTAATGGCTTTGCAAGGGGCTGTGGGTACACTCAGGTTATTAAAATGGGAATGTGTACCTGTACTTTGGAGTGCAGCAATATGGAGCAGATAGGTAACTGAAAGTAAAATGGCTCTTCATTCTTGAAAGTAAAATAATTCTTGTTTCACTGAATACAAGAGAAGCACCAGGACTAAAATCACCTAGTACTTCTTAAAATGGTTTTACTTCTCCCAAGACTTTAATGTCCTGAAATACAGATCTAAGGGTTTTTTTATATATGTGTAAAAACTAAGCCTATGTTCCTGAAAGAGAAACTAGGACAACTTTTCTGGAGGCAGAGGCATTTTGGAGGTAAATTTTCTCTTAACTGGAAGGAGTGTGGACAGTGGGGTTCACAATGTCACATTCACATCCAGCACTACCTATTTTGCATTTCTGTGCTATTTTTTCGTACGTTATCTTTTGAAGATAATTTAGCTTTTTCTTACTTATTATCATGACAGTGAGTTGAGTATTCTCATTGTGCAGGAGCTTTAAAGGGTTGTGGGTGTTCAGCAGCAATCTGGGGTAGTCACTTAAAATGTTGGTTTTCCTGTTTGTGACCCACACTCTTCCAGGGTTTCATGCTTTGTAACTTCAGCTTAATCTGCAGCTAAATAATTGTTCCTTTTGCTTTGATCATTCTGTTGAGGGTATGTACATTCTACCCTTTCATTTCAGAGAACTCAGCAAAATTTGCTTTCCATTCTTCTCTTTCATGCTTTGCCTTCTTAATTAAAACCTTTTACAAGGCCATTCTCTTTTTTATACTTGTTTAATTCTGGGACAGACGTATCAAAAGAAATTACCAGGGCACATGGATTTGTATCTAATAATGAAATTAAAACCTTTCTGCTGTGGTGGCCTTCAGGTCTCTAATTTTCAGTTTTATTAGGAGAAGAGCTAAGCCACACATATGAGGTATTGTTTCTCCTTAGATAACAACCCAGCATGACTGCAAATGAAATGAAACTTTCTCTTGGAGTGTTTTTGTAGAATGTCTTAATCTTACATCCTAAAAATAACCCTAGGAAATTACTGAGCTATCATCTTTAGCCACCTTTGTGGGCTATTTCTTTAATGCTTTGGATTTAAAGAAGTAAAAGGTTTTTCTAAGCATTACCCAGCTGGTGCAGATAACCTGTTTGCAAATTCTAAAGGTTTTACAGTGAAAAAATGATGTATTCTGTCCTGTCTCTGCCTTCCCAAATGTACACTTTCCCACACTAATGGTAGTACTCCAAGAAAATAAGAATACAGTCTCAGAGGTTTTCTCAGGTTATGCTTCCAAAGTGAAGGGTTTTTCCTTCTTTCTCCATCACCTAAATTGGTGATGATGATTTTACAAGGGAAAAAAACTACACAAAACCTGGAAGTGTCTAAAGAGACGTGCAATGCAAAGTCTTTCAGTCAAGTCTAGAATGCATTTGAGCACGAAATGCCCGGGGGTCCCTCCCAGCAGCACCTTGGTGTTGCCCTGGTCCTCAAATCAATCAATTTGACGTTGCTCTAATTGCAGGTGAACTGGGGAGGGGTGAAGCTACTCTGCAATTTGGTTCTGAAATGTATTACTGGGCCAGAAATGGTTGTATCACTGCACGAGCATCTTGGCTGGTTCAAAGTCTTAGGAGCTCTTCTAAGGCTTGGTGTGTGCCTTTGCAGACAGCAGGGTTGGGTTTCCCCTGCCAAAAAAGCAGATTTAGTGTGTGTTATGCCTGGTGACAGTCTACTGCGGATAAGGGAGCAAAATCTCCAGGGCTGACAGGCTCTGAAATCGATGAGGTTCAGCACAAAGGAGCTTTCTTTTGGCTATCCCTGTGCTTCAGAATTATCCTTCCACAATTACTTTCTTCTGCCTTTGGTTCATCTTCCTGCACAGATCAGTGCATTGAGGGAAAGGTTTACTCACAAGTGTAACCAGAATAGCCAGAACACTTTTCATCCCAATACCTGCTCGAGCTGTTCTGCACTGTGGTTTTATCATGTGTCTCATCATAAAAACAAATAAATAAACCAACACATGTTCTTTGGCTCACAGCCCCAAATAAATAGTTTTGGCTGTGCTAATTATTTCTACATTGCCACAAGATATGAAGATTGACTTCTCATGTGCTTCAGCAGTAATCTTCACAAATAAGGATGGTTTTGCCTTTACAGGGGATGGAAGAGACTTATTTAATGTTCACCATGACCTAATTAATTTCATTAATAGGTAACACCATGGCATATGGTTAATACATGACCTGCCAAAATTTTTATAAGCTGATATTGTCCCTGACAAAAAGTATTAATTAAAAAGTACTCTCACTCCCATATAATTTAGAGAGGAAATTCAGGTCTCATTTCAAGACCATATTTGCAGGGCCAAATGCAGGATACAGGAAAAATTGACTAAATCAACAGAAAGGGTACTGAAGGAAAAAAAATCAGATATATGTACCTGCAATGATATCTGAAAGCAATAAGCTTTTATCTGTGCCTTTCTGGTTACCTAAACTGAGAGCAATGTGTATGAAGTCTTTCCCACTTAGACTTAGATGAATGCAAAAGTAAAACTATCTTGTCAACTGGAAAAATCTCCAATTTCCTTTTTCTTTTAAGGTCCTTGTGATTTATTTTTTTTCCTAAAATTATATTTACCTTCTGAGAGTGAAAATATTTGCTTTTGTGTTAATTTTCAATAGACTATTCGTGCTGGGATTTTAAACAAGATAAAAAAAGAAATGCCACTGGATATGTCACAGAAGGAACGAAACGGATAATGGGATGTGACACTGTTAAATGACTTCATGGTGTTTGGGGGAAAATACTGAGGTGAAAAACGAAAAATATACACGTAAAAATCCCTCACTGCAAATCTCAGTTCCAAGTTCCAGATGTTTGATACGGAATTTATCTCTAAAATATCAGCACAATGGCCCTTGTGTTTTAAAAAAGGGAACCACAATTGTTACCTGCTGTGTCTTTTGCTTTATGCAACTAAAATTTGCACAAGGTAAGTCAATGGAAGAGAAGCCAAAAAACATTTGTAATAACACCAAATAAACAGGCGCTAGAGAAATATGAGCATCTGTGTGAGTTCAGCTTAGCACCAAACCACCTCCACACAGCACTGGGGAAAAGATCATTCACTCAATTGATCTGAGATTCAAGCTGAAAACACTGAGTGCAAAAAGGCTGATTTCATTCACCCAACTGCTCCTGTACCTTAAATTGATGTGTTCACTACGGGATTTGATTGGGGTATTGAATTTCCACTTTCTATTTGCCAAAGACGGATGTGGAAAATTAATGATGAGGAAAATTGTCTATCACTTTCCCATCAGCTTCCACGATCGAGTCTCAGGGATGTCTTTGGAGAGACTGTTTGTTTGCAGTCCATGTTCCAGGCTGGAGTCATGGCCCGATGCCACCAGGCCCCTGCTTTGCTGTGCCTTTCACTGGCACTGCTGCAAGGCCAGATCAAGTCATAACGTGATACCAGAGACAACCAACCACAGAAAACACCGAGAAGTAGAAAATCAAGTCATTTAGCCCCCAGTTCTCACGACCATGCTGAGCTTGCTGCTGCAGCTCTGCAAAAGCTCAATGAGAGAACATGAGGCTCTTTGGTGGTGGCGGTTCAGGTGGCTTTTATTTCATTGTAGCCACAGATCAGGAAAATAAGCCTGGTTGCTTTAATGTTGCACAGCTCCTGTGTTTGAGCTCCACAGTGATTACACAAGGCTGTGCCCTCTGAGGACACACTGGTATTGGGGGGTAAAAGTAGCCTGAATTTGCTTGAACTTATTTTAGACATGAGTATACTGATTTAATATATACCTGCCATGTGAATGTTCCTCTGTGCAGAGCAAGCTTCAGTTGTCTTTTAGAGCTAGGAGGGACATTACACTGCCTCTTTCCTGTCAGTTCTTCCAAATATTTCCCCATCTTGGTGTGTCTCTGTAGTGACTCCTAAAATGAAATTAAGAGAATTAGAGAATTGTATTGCTGGCATTAAATTGAGAAGGATATAAATGTCTTTGAGCACAGAAATAATCCACCAAGACCAGGATAAGAATCAGGCTCAGAGTTCATCAAGAGTTGGCTAAGGAAATGTCATTTTTGATACTTTCAAATTGATTTTGTGGATGTGAAAACCTTGAAAATTGCTTCCTGTGGGAGCATATTGGACAACAAAGTGGATACAAGTGAGAGAGAAATTGAGCTTGAGGGAGATCTGGTTATTAAATGTGATTTTGGTCCATTAATTTCTGGAAAATAATTAAAAGTGTACTGTAATTTCTTTTCCCTCTTTTTCCTGCAGTCACTTTGTTTCATAGTCAGGCACACCTGACTGTGCAGAACAATTTGTCCTGGGACAATGCATCCATTGACCCTGAAACCCATGTCCAGCTTCAGGAAAACAAATCTGTTTTCCCCATTATTTCTAAGCTACAAGAGAAACTAATCCTCCCGAAGTTCATTGCTGGTTGCCCCTTTATCTGGTGTGATAGTTTTCTCCTTCCTCTGTCTGGCATTAGATCACAGTGTATGTGTGAGGATGACCTCATGGGTAGCCCATCCTTTGCATTTCTGTATTCATTGATTTATTACAACTGGCAGAGGTGGGTGGGATGAGACAGGAGGAACACCCTGGGCACTAATGATAAACTGGTCCAAGCTCTGGGGGTTGATTAGTCCAAGGAACCCAAAGCAGTAACAAGAACAGGTGTTCCCTGAGCTGCCTACACCTAAGATTGACTCCACAGGCACGTTTAAACAGCTCTTATGGCAGATTCTCTGATGTAAGGGGAACATGAGACACTGCTGTTGGCATGGCATGGGGCCAAGATCATTGCACCTGCCAAGCACTGGGCTGATCAGCTCCAGCCCTGCACTGGGGTGGAGTAATTACACAAGTTTTGGAGTCAAGCTGCTTCTCACATCCCCTGGCTCTAGGTGCTGGAACACTCTCCTCACCAAAGGCAGTGCAGGGGCATCGTGGAGCACTTTCTTACTGGGTCAAGAGAAGAAATATGGGAGAAGGGAGCAGTGTGATGCATGTTCTGGAGGCCACATTTCAACATCAAAGGCCACAGTGGAACACCTAAGGCACAGCTGGTTTATTTATTTACCTTCAGAAATGAATATGTCAACTTCATTTAGATCTGCCCCTCACCTTGATCTTGATTTTTTCCCTCTCTAACTATTTGCCCTTGCCTATGTTTATGACAAATTTTAGATATTCTAGTTTAACTAAAAGTTGAAACATTATACAGCTGCTAAATTCATAGTTTTGTCTTTAACCCTAGGGGAGTATTAAATTAAATTGTCCTCATCCTTGATGGAGTTTAATCTATTTTTTTAGTCTATCAGTGTTTCTCAGACAAGCCAAGTGTCACATTGAGGCATGAATTACATGTCTATGAAATATTTTGTATTCAGAAGCACTGTCTGATGTTTTCTGGACAGTTTTTCTTACTAATAAGTGTTTAACTCAAGACACTGGTTACCCTGAAAAATGAAAGTCTACCATAATTTTTGCAAATACTTCTTGTGAGTCCAAAATAAATAAATAAATACATGAGCTCTGAATTATTGACTTTCTTGGTTTGAAGATGTTACTTGCACAGCAATGAAACACACTTTTAACAAGAAAATAATTAGGGACATCCTTATTTCTCAGAGGCACATTTATTTCTTTCTCCTTCTTGACTGCAGATCAAAGATATATTGGACAGTTATCTTCAAGTAATAGCAGGGTTGAGTTCTAAGTTTGATTTATACCAGTATTTCTCATGCATTGAAAATGTTCACTTGTGCTCCTCTAGCTAAATTAAGTTTTGATTTTCAATTTATGTATTTGTCAATCAATAAATGTTTGATGGCAGCAAATAGACTCTCTCTCCCATTCTGAAGTGAATAGACTTTCTATCATTTTGGTGTGTTAAATACCAAGTGGAGTGCTCGACTGGCAGTGCAAGAGCCTGGAGTTCCAGCTCTCCTCCATGGTGGCTGGGTGAATTTTAAGGAAATACTACTAGAATCTACTAGATCCACTGGTTATCTTCCAGAGCTCCAGTGGATTTGCTGGGAGTGTGTGAATACAGCAGACTGTAGGACCTTTACTCTTATACCTGATAATCTCCTAATATTCAGCAAAAATCCACAGACTCAACCCCAAAACCCAAAGAGTGGTTCACCCACAGGTCAAGTCCATCCAGCCTTACCTCGAGCCTGTTACACACTAATAGTTCCCTCAGCAGTAGAACAAAGTTGTTATGTAGAGTCTTTAAGGATTTCTAGTTATACCACACAATACTAGGGTCACATCCACACAAAACTGCACGTATCATGTGGGCATAATATCATAATGAATCATAATATCATAATTAGCAAAGTCTACAGCCAGAGTAAATAGCTACAAGTTTAGAACTAATGTTTGTGAATGACAAAGGAGCACAATTAATTACCTTCCTGTTTTTGGTTACGAGAATTTGTTGTTGCATGAACCTGCTCTTATTTTTCAGAAGTGCTGCATGTCCACAATTTCAGACACTGTGGGGTTACAGCTCACACGACCTGGTCTCCTCTGGTCTGTTAAGTTTATTGAGCAACGTGTGAATCCAGGTCTTGAAGATAAATACCCTCTTTTGGACTGGAGTGTAAGAAATCTGTAAAAATTTTTGCAAAGTAACCGTAACTCCAGCTAGAACAACTGGGATGACTGTGAGCTTTGTGCCAGTACATAGGTCTGACACAGGCTGCTGTTCATAGAGTGAAGGGATATTCAGGACAAGGGGTCTCTTGGTGTTTTCAAAAGGTCAGACTGGGCACTGTATAGATTTTGCCAAAATCACACGTATTTATGCATGTATACATACGATTAAATTCAGCTCCCTTCAGCAGCAATGATTCAATTTACATTTGCTGCTACTATGCTGATTTTGCATGTAAATTAGCTACCTGCTTTGCACATACACTCACAGCCCTATTTTTTTCCCCTGTGATTGACAGAAAGTGGGGGCCTCTTTTCAGAAGCAGGTTAGTATTAGAGGAGAAAAATGCCAAAAGTAAAACCACTTAAAAGCCTTTCACTTGGTTGCCTTCCAAGCCACAACAGCTGCAGAGGGTGATTAGCTTCATGTGGTGTCAGTTGCATTTTTATCCAGCTTTATTCCGTGTTTGTTTTCTCTTCCAGACATTTGTCCTTGCTGGGACTACAGCTGTGTGTGCCCCATTAGGACTCACCACCACAGACATTTTCCCTGGAGGGAAAGAATTCAGCCCCCAGGAAGGGTATCCACCCAGGAAGGGTAATTTCTGCCCTGCCGTGCCCCACGGTGGCTGTCACCCTCTGCCCCTGGGAGGTCACTGAGCTTTGCTCCAAGGTTAAATGCTGACTTTTCCTCATCACTCCCATCAGGCAACAGCTCTCTGGAGATGTGTTTGGTGGCCCATGGAATCAGACAGCAAGCACCGTGTCTCTTGGGGTAGGAGGGAGGAACAATGTGGCATTTGTGACCACGCTGCTGTCAAAGGAACCAAGTTTACAGGTGTCATTTGGCCCAGCACCTGAGCTTCGTCCTCATTTCTTGTACCACATGACAAAAGGTGGTGCTGTCACCTTGAAGCAGAGCTTGGAGTAGTTCCCTTCCTTTTACAAGTACTGGGTAATTTTCTACCTCCACATCCATCTCATTCTTCAGGCCAATGTCCTTTTCCATAGCTCTTGGACAACTATGATGTTACATGGTTGCAGATACAATAGGGTAGATTTGGAGGAAGAAATTTTAGGAAAATTTAGGGAAAAAATTTAGGAAATTTTAGATTTTTAGGAAGAAATTCTTGGCTGTGAGGGTGGGGAGGCCCTGGCACATGTTGCCTACAGAAACTGTGGCTGCCTCATCCCTGGAAGTGTCCAAGGCCGGCTGGAGCAACCTGGTATAGTGGAAGCTGCTCCTGCCCATGGCAGGGGGTGGAACTGGATGAGTTTTAAAGTTTCTTCCAACCCAAACCATTCTATGATTCTATTATAATCTCCCTTAAAAAAAAAAAAAAAACCAACAACAACAACAACAAAAAAAACCCACAAAAAACCCCCCACACCTTTAAAAAGCTCCAAGAGGCTTTATGGGTCTGGGCACAGAAAGACCTGCCCTGGTTTTGGGCACTTAACTCATTAACTGCTTTCTACCTCTGAAAAGAAAGCAAACCCAGAGCCCTGCCTAAGCTGGTTTGAACACTTTGAATGTGTGGGAACATCAGTGGTGCTCTGTCAGACTGAAGCTGATAAAGCAGCAGTGGTCCCAGGGTTCCAGCAGGTCCCAGATTTGAGGAACACCTTGTCCACATCACCAAAGTCTCCTGCGTGTGCCTGACACCTCTCAGAGATAAAACTGTGCCCTGCTTTTTGTACACAGCCACTGTGCCCTGTTGCAGCTGCCACTGTGGCTGTGCAGGGATATGGAAGTGGAAGGTGGGCTGTCACAACGACTGTGCATCTGCAGTTGCCCAGTTTGCTGATGGATGGAGGGAGCTCGTGAAGTTTGGGGTTCAAACAGTGCAGCAGTTGTAGAGAAGTGAGCTTGTCAATCAAGTCCTGTGGTTTTAACAAGGGTGACACTCTGAGTCTTTCAAATTGCTGTGCTTCTGTTCATTCCACATTAAATGAAGTGATAGGCTGCTGCTTTAACAAGTGTAATATTCTAATGTATTCTGCTCCCCCACTTTGTTAGCCACACTATGACTTTATTCACCCCATCCTTTTGCTTTGTGACTGTGAAATTCTGTCAGTGCAGAAGAGAGAGCAGGACCCCGTTCTTCACAGCCACAGCAAGCATATATTAAAAAAAATATGGTTATTTAATGATACTTTCAACACTGAACAAAATTTTTTATTTCAAGTTTTGGTTCAGTTCTTTTGTCAATTGAACTCCTCAGCACAACCCCCGCTGCACTTACACTTTGCATTCACCCACTACTCTATTAACATCTCATTAAACTTCACCCCAACAACGGCTTTCTCCTTATTGCTGTAAGGACAAACGTTTGGAGAATAACTTGTATTTGCATAACTCCACTCATGCAGTCATCTTAGATCTTTCAGAACAAATGGTAATATCTCCCCAGCCCAGCTGAAGGGGCAGGAGAAAACTGGGTGGACACAAGTCAGGACACAGTGGTAGTTAAAGACGGACATTAATAATTACTTTACTGGAAAAAAAGCCACTATAAGGGTTCTAAGGACATCTTGCTATAACTAAATGAACTCCCTTTCACATTTCAACTTCTCTTATCCTTACTTTGCAGTCTAAAATAAGTTTAATGGATATCTTTTGAATACGCTTATGTTTCACACAATTAATAAACAGCAATGTGACACGATACTGTGACACAACCATGTGACGCAATACCTCCAGAAGACAGGATTTTATACCTTGGATGGTGAGTCAATATTTGTTTTCTTCTTCTTCCTGACATTTTCTGATACTCATTAGGTCTTTATCACTTACTCCTTTCCCTCAAACACTCCTAGATGCTGAAAGTGCCAGAGAAGGAAAAAAGCTCCCAAAAATGGGATTCCCCATTCCATTTCACACGACTTTCCAATGCTTCAATTTGGATTCTTGTGGTAACAATAGTTCATAATTATGGAGATATTTCAGGCATATATACTAGTGTGCATTAAATGCCTCAGACTATTACAGGTTGCAGATGGATGTTGCAGATAATGCTTTTAATGGGTAGATCAAACTGAAGCTGTGGAGAAGGAAGGCAAGTTGCACAGTCCAGATTATAATGCAAATATCTCAGGTTCCTGCTCATTTCTGGGGCTATGACTTCTTTTCAGAGCATGAAGTTGATTGAGGGGAAAAGCCTTGCCCTTCACACCTCTGGAGGCAGTTTAGGACACTAAAGAACACAAGCAACAGGGCCAAATGCAGTGAGAAGCAGAGGCACAGGACATTGACTTAGAGACCTACCTCAGCTCCAGAAAACAGAGAAATATTGCCCTGCCATTTCGTTTTGACTGGATTTGACAACCTCATTTCATCCTAATGTCACAGGAAATCACAGTCTAATTTTTCTGTGGCATGGTGTTAGAGAGGAAGAGCCCTGCGTATCTTTTGCATGTTTTGCTTCAGTCCAGAACACAGTTAACATTTACAGGCTTTGCCTTCCAGGGGCTGCCTGGAGCATCAAAACTGCCTGTTAAGTCCCCTCCCAATTAAAGCAAAAATGGATAGGTTTTACTATTCCTGTGTTCTTCTGCCTTTTCACTCGACTGAGCATTACTGGCTGCTGTCTCTCTGTCAGTCACATTCCATCTTATCCTTTTGCCTCTAGCCCTTTTGGTCTGGAATTGATTTTCTCACCACTTTAAGCAGAAACTGTGAGCTCTGTACATTGGAGCATTTCTCAGAGCTTTATGCAGCAGTGGCAGTGGGCTCCAACCTACATGCAGCTGCTGAATGTCTTTATTTCCCTCTCGAAGGCAACGGAAGCCACAGACACTCAATAATCGGAGCGGATGTTCAGGATTTTGCATACTCAAATCCATTTTTGATGCTCTAAGTGAATGCTTGCATGAATGTGTATGCATATGTGTGTATAAATACATACAAATGTGGGCAGGCATGTCTGTATCTGCATGTATTTATGCACATGTTTTCTGACTGGAAAATTTTTGCTTGATAAATAAGTTCATCTCTCAGCCATGGGAAAAAAATATTAAAACCTCTCAGTTCTTTAAACAAAACATAATAAAACTGCATTCCAAACATATTGTGTCGGTTTATTTTCTAAATAACCAAAATAGCCTCTGATTTAATGTCTGATATGACTGGAATAACTGATTTCTTTATCATCCTCCATGTGAGTGGCTCAAAGCCCCAGTGTTGCAGCTGTAGGTTTGCTGTGCCTGAGGTACTTGGGATGCTTTATATCCTACTGAAGACCATTCCCTTCTCTAGGACAGCCAGGGATTACAGTGTTGTTACGGCTGTGGGATGTTTGGTGGCTTCAGCATCGTGAAGGCAAGTAGAAGACAGAGGCTAACGAGCAGAAATGGATTAATATCCCTCCTTGGACTGAGTTAAACTCATCCCTACAGTTTGAAAGGGGTTACATCCACCCTTACATACAGATACGGGCTTAGAATTCTGCAAATAACTGGATGCAAGCAGAGTGAAGATTTGGGGTTTATGGCCATCTCAAAACTTGATAACTTAATCAAATATCTGAAGTAAGGAAGAAGGAGAGCAGTTTTTCCTCTGAGTGCCTACATGTTCACAGCAGGTCATGTTACTGCAGAATACCACACATGACAGTGGCTCTGCAAGGAAGAGAAATACATTCCAAAGAGATCAGAGATGGGCAGCAGCTGGTCTGGGGGAATGCAGAGCACATCACTGGGCCATGTGTTTCAGCAGGGCATTCCAAGGAGCCTTTGTGCAGAAAGTGCCCTTAGGATGATGTCCTGAGCTTTTGGCTTGGTAAATAAAGATACAAAACCAAGCAAAGAACATCTCTTTCTATCCTTACACAATGTGAACTGGTGTGTCAAACACAAGGAATACTGAGGAAATAAAAGGCAAGAAGAACCCCTCTTTTAGTCCCAGAATTTAGAGTGATTTCTTTGCACTAACTGACACACAGTGTATCTGAGAGTGGTGGCCGTGCCTTGAGCTTTCAAGATCTGTCTCATTCTTGTGCCAGAAGCAGCAGTAGCCCGTTCTGGCTCAATGCTCATTTAGCCCTTTTAGCTCCAGTGACAGTGGCAGAAAGAACAGCTCCTGGCTGGACCTGTGTAGGGATCCATGAAACAGTATCTGGATGTGAGTGTAAAGCACAGACTATGTGTGTGAGTGCACATAAATACATGTGTTGATCTGAAAATCCCACATTTTGTGGAACTTGTGGATAGGAGGAACAGAGCAGGCAGAATTATTTGCTGGTGTGAACAGGGCAATATTAGTATCTCTTAAAAGCTGTTTCCATTGCTTGAAAGGGTGCGTGATTGTTCTCCAGCAATAAACGATTGCTGTGTTTGGCAGCTGATTTCTCTGTGTCCTACTGCTGGACAGCATTCCCCCGGTTAGGATACTTTCCCATGCATTAGTTCAGGATCCATCATTTTGACGTGGAATAACATCCTTTGAATGGTATGTGGAGTCTTCTGAGAGTGAGGGAAAGTGTCCGTGGGCAGCTGGAGGGTCTACAGAAGCTGATCATTTTTGTTTATTGACTTCTCACTGTTCTGAAGGTTGGAAATGCCGAAGTAGGGAAGGTTTGTTGATCAGAGTGTATTTTCCCTTATCTTCATGTCCCTTCCTATACAGAGTTCTATGTGTAATTGTCTTCACTTATTTTCCTTACAGTTAATGCCACCGGGGTTGGGCCTTGCATGTGTTAAATTTGATCACTCCAGTTCTTGATGCTGCACATTAATTTCAAGCATCTCTTTGGAGAGTGGAGCAGAGCAAATTGTCGTTTCAAGTGTGGTTCTTACGATTCCCAGCTGGTATGAAACTAATAAGGAAAAAACCCCACAAAAACCACTAAAGCACAATAGAATCACAGGGACCTGACAGAAATAACCTCCCACCTTTAGTGTCCTTAGCTGCCTATGTAATTGCCATTGCTGCTGCCAGGTGATGTACAGCCTCCTTCATCCAAAGCCCTGCCCTTGCAGCTTTGTATTTCTATGGATTTGTCCAGCATCTGAATTTGTTCCTTGGAACCTTTTATGAAAAAGGAGAAAGTTGAACTGAAAAAAAAAAAAATAGGAACCTTAAGAATGGCTGTTTCAAGATCCGTCTCATTGATTGGAAACAACACATATAAACTTATTTTCTTAGAAATATTGGTGTGTTCCCCAACAGGATAAACTAGAAACTCCAGCCACTATTCTGAATAATGTTGCACTTGCAAATATCACTGAGAGGAAGCCTCTGGTGACCTTGCTCTGCCTGTCTTTGCTGTAGGCCAGGTCATACATTAGCAAAATCTCTGCTGTCACAGCACTAGTCATTCTTTCTAAAACCTCAGTATTTGAATCAGTTTGATGATATATCAATATTTGTGCTTACTGGTTTCTCTCAGTGATAACAGAGCGTGGTGGATGTATTCACCTGCCTGCAGACAGAGCCCCCTGTGCCTCTGGGTTGGAGCATGACATCCCTGTGCCTGAAGGAAAGCAGCAGCTCTGTCTGAGGGCAGGCAGGTCTCTGGCCTCTCTGAAGCACAGGGATGCACGGAATGCTTGCGGATGTCCTGACATCTCAGAGGCATCCAGTACAAGAATATGGAGTGCATCTCTGCTGACTGGCACTGCCTCTGGTCCTTTTGTTATCTGGAAGATCATCAGTGGTGGTGAATGTTCCTGGCAGGAACATGCACAGAAGTGAAACACTGAAGGAAGAGAAGAAACACACAGGGAAGCATGAAGTTCAGTTTTAACTGGAAGTCTATTACTGATTCCTCTGCACATCTTGAAAACTTCTCACATCTTTCAACATACTGTGAATTCGACAGACTTGTCCAGAAGTTTTACCCTCTATGATGGTTTTCTACCTTCCCTTCCTTTAACATGACAAGGTCATATTATCCTGTGAGGGATTTCTGTAATGTGCCATAACTAACAGTTTTCCAGTATTTGATTTCTGAGAATAAACTCAGATCTATTTCAAGTTATTTGATGGCAGCGAGGATGTTTGTTTGTTTCCACGCAAAAAAAAGAAAAAAGAAAAAAAAAAAAGAGTGAAACAGGAAAAAGGGATGGAGTTAATTACAGAGAGAGATGCAGGGGGGGATAAAAGAAAAGATCCACCTGAAAGAGTACTGTACAAAATTCTAAACTCCGCTGCCAAGGTTTATAAAGCAATTTCCAACATTTTCTACAAAAGAAGCTGGTTCAATGAGCAGAATTATTTTATTGTGTTTGCTAGGTATGAGCTGGTGTGTATCAGGAATTCACATCCATCTACCTATCCCTGGGACACAGTTTAAAGCCATGATGAGTCACTGTGCAGACAAGCCCTCCAGATCCTCCACTGGGAGCCAGCAGACTTCCAATGCAAACAAGGAGCTTTAAGTAATGGTGATTAATTCATCAGCCCAACAAACCGGAAAGCTGGATCTCACTGAATGGCTCATTAACCTAAACCATATTAAACTGCTAACACTAGTTAAAGTCACATATAATAGTGACTGACACTAAAGGGAACACCAGCTGGCACATTCACCCCTTATTCACTCCTTAAATACTTGTGCCTGAGCAGTCTGATGGAGCAGGGAGGGGTACATGGGCTTGCTTGGAGACGTTCCCTCAGGAACATGGAGAAACTCAAGTTCACTTTCAACTCTGCAAAGCAGAGCAACATCAGATATGCTAAGAATAGAGGTAACAGACACACACAACAACACCCTACACTCCAAACAGGCACATCCCTACCCCTGACACACAACTGTGTGTAATTCAGCCCTGACCCACGGCTTCAATCAGAAACCAGTGACTTAGGGCATTTCTGTGCCTAACTGTGGCCAGAGAGCAAGGAAGAGATGTTTAGCTGCATTAACTAGTGACTTTTGCAGTTGCTCTCCATGTCTGTGTGCTGCAGATACAAACCACTGCTCAGGGCAGAACGCCGGTTCCTCTGCAATTATTTCTTTCCCAATCCCCGTTTGCAGCTGATTTGAAACAAGAGTTGACAAGTTGTAGATACTTTTGGTACATAATTGAACTGAAATGCAGTTTCAAATAAATTCTCCTAGAATGCCTCTTGGAACAGCTTCTGCAGTAGTTTGTGTGCTGGTTTTCCATAGGTCTGACTGTTTGGGACAATGAATTTTCTTCATTTAAATTGGGAATCCCATATCTTTTCCTTCTGTTCCTTTGGGTTACCAATGCCTCTGTGTTGAGACGGAAATGTAAAAATGTTCTATTTGCCTTGTTTTTTTGCTTTTCTTTTACTTCAGCATTTGTTTTATTCCTACAGGAAAAACCCAATTACAAATACCATTTCTTGATTCAACTGTTCTGCTTCAGCGTGTGCAGAATGAGACATGAGAGTCCCATTAATGCTAACGGAAAATCTGCCCCTTAGTGTCCTTCCCCATCAAGGTGCAATTTGTTCTATTCTTTCAATTCTTCCCGTCCATAAACTCTTTGCTTTGCTATGAAGCATTCCAAAACCCAGCTACCTGAAGCTTAGCAGTTTACTTGCCACAGTTAAATAGAATTTGCAGCTACATTGGCTTGTAGTTGGCTGAACTGCAGGCGTGCACACAGAATTCTGCTCTCTTCTTTTGACATAATATGCAGCTTACATTAGCAAAATCCCTGTTGTCATAGCACTAGTCATTCTGCCTAATACTCCTTATTGCCCCCCTCCTCTTTTATCTCCTCTTTCCTCTGAATAAAGCAGTGTTTGCCCACCAGCAGAGTGCATTTAAATGGGAAGGATATCAGGATTGTTCACATTTTCAGCTGCAATAAATACAAACAGTTAAGTTATTACCTGACTGTAAAAGATTGTGATTAGTTCTGCACCATGTTCTGGTTATCAGGACTTCACTCATTGCCTTTTTCTTGAGTGCAGCAGCCTCTCCACAGCTACGCTCTTTGGATAACCACTTGTGAACAGAATTTGCCTGAATCCAACACCATTTCTCTAATTTAGCAGCCAGTGCTGGAAGTGGATTGAAGATATTTTTCTTTTTACAGATTAAGCACTGATTTAGCACCTGCTGACTTACTCAGACTGGGTGGTTTTCTCTTCTCGTCAGCAATTTCCAGGCAGTATAAATTCCCAGCAATGTGATTCTCAGGATAGATCTGTGGAGGTTCTCAATGCTGTTCTTTAACTAGAATTCTTTGGCCTTTGAGCAAGGGAAGGTGCACGTTGAACCCTCAGGTTGGGGGCTGTGGGGAAAGAAATTACAGGTTCACTCTGGTTAACGGCTGGTGGAAGATGAACTTCCCTTTGTCAGTCATCAAAATACATTGAGCAAGACTAAAAGGCGAACGGATAAACAAAACCAACATCTGTATCTAATTACTCTGTGAAAGCAAGAAGAGTTAAAGAAACAAACTGCACAGGAACAGCAGATCTATTGGCAGGATGATGCTTTTCTGTCCCTGTTTGCCCTGCAGAGAGGCAGTTTCCTGGCAATTTGAGGCACTGTGGGATTGAATGGAAAATGCAAACAGCGCTTTCAGTTGGACTGTACCCCTGCCTGGGTGACTTACTGCAGTCTCCTGTGACAGCATCCCCTTCAGTGAGAAGGATGTAGAGAGACTTCAGCAGGGTGTCCTGCAGCAGTGCTTTGTTCTCTGCTAACTCCAGGTGTGTCCCTGTAAACCTGGAGCGCAGCGTGGAAAGGGAGACGGTTATTTTTCCCTCTTATTCACCATCTGCTGTCTTTCTTTCACTACAGAGGATAAAGCAGGACACAAAACTCCCACATCCCAAATGTATTCCCCAGGGAATACGATTTACCAATAATATTCCACGTAAGCGACGTTACCCCTGGTAAAGCAACCTGAGGCCACAACTGTGTGATGGCAGGAACAGAAGCTGCAAATCACCTGCACTGTGTGGCAAGGTATCTTCAGGTTTAAGAAGAGTGGATGATCACTGTGCAAGGATTTGGGAAGGAAATGTCATCAAGCCACATTCACAGGCAAAATACAAAATACAAAAAAAAAAAAAAAAAAAAAGACTACTGAGCCCTGCTGATGGCAGATGCTGGTTGAGCAGGATGCAAATTGCAATCAACCCCTTACAAAAATAACTGGAACAGACTTTGTCTTCTATTTGGAGAATTATCTTCTTGCATTTGCTTCTATCCTTTTTTTTTCCTCCTCCTTCCTAGGAGATTTATTTTAAAATTTATTTCCTTATCAGTGCTTCAGGATGATCCATGCTTTCACAGGTCAATTCATAGGCAAACATAGGCAAAAGTGCAAGGGGGTGACTTTATTTTTTCACTCTTTATAGTCATTATAGAGGAAAAGAACCAAGCCCACTTTCTTTCAGCACCAAATCCACCCTGACCCAATAAATTAATTCAGAAGTACTGAGTCAACAAATCCTCAACAGGTGGACATGGAAAGTGTAACACTTCCAACAGAAAAGGCAGGATTTTAAGCTAAAGTCTCATTATTTTAATTTAAAGGAGAAAAAAAGAGAAATTCTTGATTTTCAATGTTTTAAATTTGTGCTTTCATACAAAGAAATGTCTGCAGCTCTCTGACTTGCTAATTGCAGCTTGTTCTTTTCTCCCAAAATATTATTTCAGAGGATTAACAGGCCTGTTAGAATTCTGATTTGAACTATTTAAAAGGTAATGATTTACTCTTAGTGCATATTCCAAGGCACATCGCCAGTAAATCTTCCACAGGTCCCAGGCTGGGGTCTATTTGCAGGGAAATTACAACTATTTTAGGACTCTATTAATGCAAACAGCAGGGTCTTTCTGCCATAACTCTCGGCAGAAAAAATCAGGTCTCAGCCAGCTGCCAATTAAGGAGCATAATTTAATTTATCCTCATGAATGTTCTAGATGAGGAAAAGAACTTTGTTTGCAGACTGAAGCCCCAAAGAAAGTTTGGGATGTTTTGCATCATGTGGCTGCTGAGAGGGGCCAGGCTGAGGTCAGCTTTGGAGATGGCTCCTGGCAGAGCAGGGGAGGGGGTTGGACTGCTGAGCTTCCCACGGAAATAACTCTTACAGACCTCGCTTTTAGGCAGATGGTGTTGTCTGGAATAGATACACTTGCCTCTGACTGAGTTCCTCAGCATCCCTAGGAGCGTTTCTGCTCTAGCTGTGACCTTACCACATCTGGCGGAGTGCAAGAACTATTGAGAGGCAAAAATATTTTAAATAAGATCAGCCTGGTAGTGATCCGGTCATTCAAAGCTACTTGTAAATTTTGCATGATTTGGCAAGTAGATTATTCTTCCTTCCACAGGTTGGAGGAATTGAATTCTGGTTAAGGCATAATGTTTAATTTTCACAGAATCACAGAATCAGTAAGGTTGGAAAAGACCATAGAGATCATCAAGTCCAACCTATCACCCGTTACCTAATCTAATCTAGTCAAACCTGTTACCTAACCTGACCTGTTGCCGTCCTACTACCAACACATCATCCTACCTATAACACACTACCCTAATATCTAGGTCATGCCACCAAGAACTTCATCCAACCTTTTCTTAAACACCTCTAGGGACGGTGACTCCATCACCTCCTTGGGCAGCCCATTCCACTGAGAGACCACCCTCTCTGTGAATAAGTTCCTTCTAATGTCCAGTCTAAATCTCCCCTGACGCAGTTTAAGACTGTGTCCTCTTGTTCTATCACTGGTAGCCAGAGAGAAGAGANTGACCTTTTATTTTCAAAAGATTGAAATTATAAGCTTAAATGAAAAACTTTTTTTGGTTTGTAGATTGTGCTTCAAAAAAAATTAAATTACCCGCCCGGAACTAAAAAAGAAAAAGGTGACCCAAACCAGACTTCACTGAGCAGTGCAGGTAACTCAGAAAAGACTTGCAGACTTTATAAACAGGTATGGCCTCGTCACATTCATAATGTTTTATGTAACATCTGCTTTATACATCACCTTTATACAGCACCATTTTGGAAGATGCTAAATCCTTTTTAATAAAACCTCTGATGATGTAAATGAATGGCAGCCAATAGCAAATTCTGGTGAGTGAAAGCAGATGTATAGCAGGGAGCAGAGGGACAGCAAAGCAAAGAGAAACTGAAAATCAAATTCTCTTCCCAACTGCTGTCACACTGTGTCTTCCTGCCAGCTCCTGAACTCGCCACACTACTATAAACTATTTTTTGTGATTCTATTTCTTCATTCTCTCTTGAATTACATTGCTTAGATGGTGGTTCCTTATTGTGTAGGTTTCTTATAAGTACAGCACAGATTGTATTTGCTTTAAATAGGAACTAAACTTCTACGAAAACTCCCTGCAAAACTTCTAAATTGGAATAAAACTGTGAGAGTTTTGTATTATCTCCTAATGAAATGTGCAGTTAGCTTGGAACTTGAACATGACAGCTGGCTGTGAGTGCACAAGTCATGACAGGCTTGTGTTTCTACAAAACTTTCCATCTGATCTTTGTTCTCCTGCAGCACCTTGGTGTCCCAGCATGTCTGGCAGGTAACTGTCCATGGATTACCTTCGTGTGCTGTACAGCCAAGCTGGAAAAAGGGTAAGTGACTTGACTGGCAGGTTGTGACAAGGGGAAATAGGCAGAGGGACTTGAAAGATTAAATCCTGCAAACTTTATTTATGTGAGTAATTCTAACTGGTCTGGATCCTAATTTCATGCCTTACTGCCTTAATCACAAAATGAGCCTTTCCCTGGGCAACAAAGCAGCTCCAGAGAGAAAAGAGGAACATAAAGCCTGTCTCACAGAAGTCACAACAGCCCTCTGAGGGCTCTGAGCCTCCCTCCCCTCAGCAGCCATTTCAGGACCATCCCCAGACACCCACTCCAGTCTTGCAGCAGGGAATGGTTTAGCATTTGGCTCTTGGTTTTGCTGTGATTGGGCACAGTTTATTTTCAAATGAAGTTCATGATGTGGAATTAAAATCCAGTGTGTTCAGAATGTAGGACAGAATGGTAATTTAAAGGCAAGAAAAGGTCTGCAAAGCCTGTAAGGGAGATCAGAGAGGAGAAGTGGTTTCTATGACAACAAATCCACCAAAATCTTTGCATTCATATTGATTCCAGTGATGGATGAGTCAATTTGGGGGCAGGGAAGGGGAAAAAAAAAGGAGAAAAATATTTAACCCTGGTGAAGAATGCATTTTTCTTGAAAAAAGAAAATTACAGGTCTTTCCTCCTGAAGTCCTTGTCAGACCCCAGCTACGAGAGCTTTAATGCAAAACCTGGTTAACTTGGCTTATTTCCCTGCAGTCTGGCTTAGTTTGGAAGGTGTTTTGTTCATTGAGCCCCCCAGCTGGGTTAGGCAGGGGAGAATGAGCTGCACAAACCAGGGCTGAAGCTGCCTGAATAAAATTCCAGGGGATGAGGGGGGGATTGTCCCCTCTGAGTGTGACAGAGCTCAGCACAGCTGTGTGCGTGCAGTGGAGCTCCTCAGGACAGCTCTGTGCTGTGCTTCATTGTTCAGAGAGCACTTTTGTCCCTTTTCATCTGTGTCTCAGCTGGTTTTGCAGTTCAAACCAGGCAGCGAGTGACACCCTTCCCTGTATTGCCAACAGGAGCATTTGTGTGGCTGTTGTGGAACTCTGAGACAGGTGTGCAGAGGTTCTCCAGGGGCACAGGCTCAGCTGCTTTAACAGCTTTTCCACTCGTGAGTCACGAGCTCATTGAAAATTAGCCCCTTGTATACTATTACATCCTGCTATTCCTTTTAAAAAGCATTACATGCTTTTTCAAATCTTCACTGCACATGCTTTTTAAGGGTGTACTGCTCTAAGGCTTAGCTATCTATATGAGGAAAATGAAACAAAGGAAAATGGATCAATAGGTCTCAAGTCTTCAATAATAAACACATCAAGGGACAAAAAAAGTATTCTGTGTTGTATGATCCCACGTGGATAACATATGCACTTCAGATAACCTGTGCTTCTTGCAGTCACAGACACAAAGCCACCAGACTTTGGTTAACGAGTTTAAAAAACAACCTTTAATTATGATAATTTACTCTTCAACATTTAACATTCTGTGCATGCCTCAAATATTTTTGCTGTTTGGTAGAAATGGCCATGTTATCTTTTTAATGGATTAAATGCTTTTGCAACTGGACTGAAACCTCCTTGCAGTCAGTGAAGCTTCAAGACTCCCTGGCTTATCATTTCCACCCCATGTAGAAAAGGCAGGAAGAGGTTTATTCTGCTGCAGCTGAAGGCAGAAACAGAAAATAGTGCTGCTCAAGGCAGTCAGCAAAAGCCCAGTGCAGATCATGAAGCAGTTCATTGCTGAGATCTCTGACCTCTCCTGGAGCATCACTTCCCAGAAATTGATGCCCAGGTCTGACCTTACCCTGTGCACTGAGATCCATTTCCAGTAACTGCCCTGTGAGAGGGAGAGACACACACCTTTAGGGACCTAACCTGTGGCTGTGGGCTGCTGTGTCAGCAAGGAAGGGCAAAGGTACAAACACAAATGCAGGAGCACAAAACTACGACTCAGAGCAGAGTTGGGCAGCTCTTGGGCAATTTCTTGAGGGTGAGGGTAAGGGAGAAGTGATTTGCTGACTGGATTGTCAGTGGAGATCCACTGACACAACAAACAAGCATTCCCATAATGAAAGCAAGGGGCAACCAAGGAAAAGAGCAGAGAGCAGATTTAAGAGTTGATAAAAGGGATACATTTTTGTTGCAGGCCATAATTGGACTTGGAAAATATTTGCTTTAGAAACAGGGGGATACCTGCTTCCTTCTCTGTTCCTAGACTGCTTATGGCTGGGGTGGGAGAGAGAAGACAAGGTCTGGAGGGACCATGTCTTGCAGGAAGCACCTCTGTCCATGCCAGGTTGGACACCTCTTGCCTCGAGGTAGTAGCACCTTGATCCTTTGATCTAAGTGTCCTCCACTCCACTCCTGGAACAGTTGTTTAGGGGTGGAAAGATCACTGTACCCTGTTGAGAGCAATGGATGGAAACATTACCATCCTGTGCCAGCGTAAACTTTCCATTTCCGTATTTCGGAGGTCACATTGGCTCTTGCACAGTAAATGAAACTTCAGTTGCATCTACAAAAGAACCAGCCATCAAGTCTCTGATTTTAAATGCATATAATCTTTATTTCTATGGTGGACATGGATAAATTTGTGATTTAAATGTGTCTTATTTAACTTTTAGGTCCTTCTGAAAACCACTGAAGGAGCTGAATGTGGCATTATGTAATCAGCTGGCATTGCATCTCCTCTTCACAGTACAGCAACAGTGTCTATTATTTAAATTTAAGGACTCAATAGGTTTTAAGCAGCTGTTTGCAAGGTTCTTTCAAATCTTTAGACAGTTTCTGTGGATTAAATAAAAGGGTTTCACACCATCTCCTCTTATAATAATGGAAAGGAAACAAAGCAGGTAGATGAGGGACTGAATATCCCAGTGACAAGGCAGTGTCAGTGCCCTGCTTGAATAATTTTGTTCATTTTGAGGAGTAAAATCTTCCTCTTCAAACAGGGAGCGCTGGACTAGCTATTCAGGGCCTAGGGACAAGAGAGGAATCCAAGGTCTGGACACAGGTAAAGTTGTGAATAGGTTTTTTACTATCTGCATACAGAGAGACATATTCACCTTTAAGTATTGTAACAATTTCTCAGAAAATTTCAGATTAAACAGACCAGAGAGCTCATCTGCTCTGACACATTTTCCTTGAAGTCAGTGAATTTAACTAGGGGAGAATCTAAATCACAGTAGTTAGCACTGCTTTGATATTCACAAATTATGCTCTTGAAGTGGATACAAAAATCACAGCTATCCCTCATGAGGATAAACAAGGGCTCTCAAAGCTCAGCAGGCATTATGCAGCTTGTGAGGGTTTCTGCACTCTGTGGAACCCAAAACGAACTGGCTGTGAGTCCAACCTTCACAGGAGCTCTACAGAAAAATGATGCAGGGGTTCATCTCAGAGGTAACTGGGTCAGGATATTAAACAGGTTGTTTTGCATCAATGTAGTAACCTGAGAGTGGAGCTGACTCCAGAAGGTGATCACTGTATGCAGTATGTTCTGTTCATTTATTCATCTACAAATCAGATTTATTATAGGAAGCCTAAAGATAAGGCTGCCTTCATAGTCCATGTGGGAAAGATCTGGCCCTGGGGAATTCTGTCCTCATAAAGACAATACAGCTGTGTCCTTCCTCAGTGCTGTGTGGGAAACAGCATCTGAGGGATGGGAGGTAAAAGAAGAGCAAAACATAAACAGAATAATTTAAGACAGATTTATAGAGAAAAACAGGCATCAGGAGCTGGAATTCTGACACTCTTTACTAGTCCTGGAAACAAGCAAGGAATGTTTCTAAATTGTCTCTTTTTAGGGACAATCAGGAGAATCAGTCTCAGGTAGAGCTATGCCAAAAATAAAGTATTCCGAGGATAATTTTTAATCATAATTCAGTAATCCATTAAATCAGAGTATAATTTTTGTATCTATAGATATAATCCTGACTGATCATATGATACTAAAGCTAAAATCTTAGATACTCAGCCTAAGAGAGAGATATACATGTATCTTAGATGTATTAACGTATTCCATTTCAATACCAAAAAGAATTGGCCTTCAAGAACTCTCTGAGTGTATAATTCGATGTAGCTATTAAGCTCCTAACAGACAGGTTTGAGCTGATATTTAATATTTTTTACTACTCCGTACAAAATACAACATAAAAAGCACCTCTTTGGTTGTGTGCAAATATCTGCTACAGTAAATCCCGAATGCAAACACAAGTCCAACCTAATTAAAGCAAAGTAGGTATTAAAACACTTGGTTTAAGCTAAGCACTGGTGGATTTGGGAGTTTTGCTGGTGGATAATGCTAAATGGATTTTAGTCTGCTATGCTTACTGTTTTTCTTATTTCGATATAACAACATCTGGCTAAGCCAGGCATTAGTGGCATGAGCTCTGCAGTGTCCCTGCCACATTCCTGCAGGGGAAATACAGAGTGCTGGGATTTCCTTCCCAAATAACCAGTCCTGATGCCAGTATATAGCTTAGGGAATGTTACCAGTGTTATGGAAAAAATAGGAGGTGGAGCCTGAACATGCTTGAATTACCAAAAGGAACGTACTGCACATCAGAAATATCACTTTTGTATATATAAAATAATATTTAAGAGTTTGAAGTCTACGGCAACAAAGCAGTGAATATTTGCAGTGAGAATGAGAGATTGTCAGATGATAATAGTTTGAAACACTATATCTATAAATACTTGGCATTTCAATTAAAAAATACAGGGGTTTGTGGGGTTTTTTAACATGTTACCATTGGCATATTAAAGAATCACTCAACAGTTGACATGTTGCCTATTTATCCAGGATTTCCACAAAGCCATTTGGAGCAAATTGCACATGTCAATAAAGATGATGATTGGATTAGTGGAGAGGATAACGGATTTATGAGAAAAGTCAGCAGGATTTGTGTTATTTTAATGTGCATCTAAATTGCTTACAGCAGAGGAAAAGGGAATAGTAAGTCATGAAATCTCAGGGAGTGCCAAACCCCAAATTTGATAACAGTGTCAGGGCTGTTTTCAGGAGAAATCTGAGTGTGATAACAACACCAGGGCTGCTTTCAGGCAAGGGTTGTTTCTGTAATAATGTGTAAAGCCCCAGGCAATGAACACCCTGTGAGGGGCTGTAATTGCTGCCTTCTGTGGTCCCTGCGCTTTGGGGCTCAGTTGAGCAGCCATGTGCACACCCCAGCCTATTGCCAGGGACCCAAAATTGCACTGTGGGCTCAGAAATGTGCAGTACTTGGAGTAAATCCACACCCAAACCCCAGAGGACTATTGGAGTGTAAAGGCATTCCAGATGGGAGTTTAAATGCTAGATTTCATGTCATGTTATTTAGCAGGTTAGTTTATCCCTCATTTGGTTGCCATCTGTCTTTATTTCAGAAAAACTGTGCGTAACTCATCACCCTACAAATCCAGAAAATATTGCTACCTCAAATGAAAGGTGATCACCAGAAGATTCAATTTCAGAATAATTACAAATTTTAATGACACTATTAGGGAAAATTTTGGTTTGCAGTTGTTGTTTTAGTTAGTAAAGCCAGGGCCAAACTTATAGCCTTGATTTTTTTTTTTTCATTAGGGTTTTTCTTTTTGTTTTTTCACACTCAACTGACTGGACATGAGAGCATCTGTCTGATAACTCTGTGATATGAACAGATCATAACCAGTAGGCACAAAAATGGTCTGAGAAACCAATATATTGACTCAGTTGACAGTGTTTTCAACTGCATTTACTATTTAATTTCTGTCACTACCAATTTGGGAATGAAATTCTGTACATAAAACCTTAGCATATGGGGGGGAAAAAGGGCAGCTATTTATCTGCCAAAGAATAATGAACTGCTCTTTGCTCACCTGAATTTGATTAGGGAGAGAAAATATGGAGACTTTTCCAGACAGAAAAAGAATGGCAAAAGCCCAAAAACCAATATAAAAGAAATTAAAATTAAACATAATATAGTTTCTGGTTTTTGCTATTCCTCTACTAACAAAAATGAAATACAGTAAACCTCAAAAGTTATCACCTATTTTGAAAATTTAGTTAAACAACATAAGCATTCATTTAGTTTCCCTGTTTTCCTATGGAAGAGGCATGGAGGAGTGTAGTTTTTCAGAGCAAGGTTTTTCAGATCTTTTTACATCTTTCATTCCACCAATCAAGTGCTGTTCTGAATTATACTCTTGTCACTGGTCAGGAAATTCTATTAAATTCATAGGACCAGAGGGATTATTATCCTAATCTCCTAGAGAGTTTTAGCTTTTCATTACTTGATTCTTACTATTTCCTGGTCTGGTAGACTAAAAAAATAATTCCTCTCAAATAGCCCATGGTCAAACTTCAGTATCACAGTTCAAGTCACAAGGTAACACTCGGGCTTCTGGACATGAGTGAGAATATTAGAGGGGGGTTTGGGCTTTGATTTTTGTACCTTTGACACCATTTTCACAGCTTGGAGACACTTGCTGCTCTTGGCTTTTACCTACTGTTCTTTAGGTAAAAAATGGGCTGGACGGCCAAGCCCAAAGGGTGATGGTGAATGGAACTACATCCAGTTGATGTCCAGCTCTCCAAGGCTCAGTACTGGGGCCAGTCCTGTTCAATATCTTTATCCATGATCTGGACAAGGAGATCGAGGGCTCCCTCAATGATCTGCTGGAGAGCAGGAACAAGAGTGGGATGTGGACAGGCAGGATCCATGGGATGAGGGCAATGGTGTGAGGTTCAACAAGGCCATGACCTGCGTCCTGCCCTTGGGCCACAGCACCACCTGCAGCTCCAGGCTGGGGGATGAGCAGCTGGAAAGCTGGAAAAGGACACAAGGATGCTGGTCAACAGTGCCTGAAAATGAGCCCAGGTGTGCCCGGGTGGGCAAGAAGGCAAATGGCATCCTGAAGTGTATCAGCAATAGTGTGTCACCGGCTGAGGGCTGGGCCCATCCCCTGTCCTGGCCCTGCTGAGGCACCTCCAGTCCTGGGGGCAGCTCTGGGCCCTTCAGACAAGAAGGACATGGAGGGGCTGGAGCATGTCCAGGGAAGGGATCGAAGCTGNCGTGCCCGGGTGGGCAAGAAGGCCAATGGCATCCTGGAGTGTATCAGCAATAGTGGGTCACTGGCTGAGGGCTGAGGGCTGGGCCCGTCCCCTGTCCGGGCACCGCTGAGGCACCTCCAGTCCTGGGGGCAGCTCTGGGCCCTTCAGACAAGAAGGACATGGAGGGGCTGGAGCATGTCCAGGGAAGGGATCGAAGCTGGGGAAGGGGCTGGAGCACCAGGAGTGGCTGAGGGAGCTGGAGAGGCTCAGCCTGGAGAAAAGGAGGCTCAGGAGAGAACTGAGCCTCTCTCCAACTCCCTGACAGGAGGATGAAACCAGATGGGATCGGGCTTTTCTCCCAGGGAACAAGTGATAGGATGAGAGAAAACAGCCTCAAGTGGCATCAGGGGAGGCATGGATTGGATATTTGTAAAAAATTCTCAACTGAAAGAGTTGTCTAGCCCTGGCACAGGCTGACCAGGGAAGTGGTTGAGTCACCACCCTTGGAGGGATTTAAAAGACATGTAAATGTGGCACTTGGGGACATGGTTTAGTGAACTTGGCAATGCTAGGTTAACAGTTGGACTTGATGATCTTAAGAGCCTTTTCCAACCTATATGATTGTATGATTCTAACTGGGAAAATATAGTGCAAGTGGCAAAAATGAATTCAGAACTATTCACAAAATGCAACTATAGAGAAAAAAAGGAGGAAAAGAAAAGGTGAGATTTCATCAGTTGTATATGTGGGAGGCTATAAGTAGTGATTTATCCTTTGAACCTAAATCTGTACCTTCAGTGCTCCTAGCTGGACACAAGAGCCACCTGCTGAGAGCATATTTGCCCTTCGCTCTCATCTGCTGTACCTTACTCTGGCTGACTCTGTCTCCATCTGGGAGCACTGTATTGCCTAACCTCTGTCTTTCTGCCCTGTAATTAGAATAGATGTAATTTACCTTGGGTTGTAAAGCCTGACTGTATTCAGCAGTCCCACAAAGAGCAATTCCTGCTGTTTAAATTGAAGGCAGTCAAAGTGCAGGATTCATCATTAAAATCTGACTCTCATGGTGTCTACAAGAGGTGAACACGTCGTGCATCAGCCTATGCTAATGTCAAGGGAACAGACTCACTACTTCCAGGGGAATTAACGGGTAGGAGTAATTCAGTCCCTTCATACTAATGGCCAGATCCTTCTCTGTATCACACCATTTCAGCAAATAGGACAATATAATCACAAGAATCAGAATTTCACATCTTCTCATTTAACAAAACTGCGTTACTCACTCTCCTCCTCTTTGAATAATCTAGTTTGACATTCTGAGGATTCAAAAGGAAAGGAAGGAAGAACTGCTTCATGCATGAAAAGCAGTCTTTTCCAGGACCTTGGGATTCAGATCCACAGGTACTCATGGGCTGCATGTACCTCCAGGGGATCTGGCCTTGCTGGGTCAGGAGCTCCCTGGTGTACACAGCCAGTGATCCCATAGCCTGGCAGCCACTGGCTGCTGCCATTCACAGAATCACAGAATATTCTCAGTTGAAAGGGGTCCACAAGGATCATCGAGTCCAACTCTTAAAGGGCACCACTGGCTCCCTGGTGGGAATCGAACCCCGGTCTCCCACGTGAGAGGCAGGAACACTCACCACTGGACTAAAGTGGATTTTCCCCTCACCTTTTGGTAGCTGCACAGGTTAATGTAGAGTTGACCCTGTATAGAATATGCTACAGCAGGGCTTGGTGACAGTTTCTTTTCCTGCCTCCCCAGCTGTGCCCAGAACACAGCTTCTCCCCCCATGAAGTTGTTTAAACCCCTACAAGTCCAACCCCTCCTCAGGAAATCTCCTTCTAGGATCCTGGTTTTTAAGCCTGCAATGACTTCATTAGTTTAGCCTGTGCAAATTCATCACTTGCTGACTCTTTAAGCCTAATTTTCTGTGCTACTTAAGAATCCTAAGACATAGATCTAAAATGAAAAGGCTATTTTAAATCAGCGAGTAAAAGTCCTTCGCATTTTATAATTTTTAAAAATAATGAAAAGCATAACAAGAAAGGGTTGGTATTACATTTGCTGGAGAAATCCTGTAAGGATATGCTGAATCTTCCATCCCTGTCAAAGCAGAACTCTAATGTGACTTGATGTCCCTGGGAAGGGAGAATTGGTTGCAAGAACATGAACAAGAACAAAGAGACAGGGACTGTGCTGTAGACTTTGCCACATCTCCTTGATTCCAGGGTTACAAAATTTAGCTGGATCAAGCCTAAGGAATGGGATACACCCTCCAAAGGAGGGAAAATAGGAATCCCTTCCTTGGGGCTTTCTATCCAGTTATTTACAATGCAGTAATTTCTGAATCAAGTTCTTGAAAAGTCAGAAACTAAGGCATTGTCAACCCATTCTGTAAATGGCAGAATAAATGAAATTACCAGAGACTTAGGTAGAATATAAAGTGACTGTGGCTTCATGAGAGTAAGCTCTTGCACAGAGGGATGCAGAACTAGGGTGTCGTACTGTTGTGCAAATAAAAAGGCAAAGAGGGGGGTCTAGCTTGTAATGGAAACTGTGCTTCAGGGCCAAGGACTGCTGTGCCTCCAGATGTCAGGAGTTTGTTAAACATAGCACACACCAACATAAAATGTCAAAAATGCAACTGGAACAAAAGGTTAGGCTGTCTCGCTCCATGCCTCAGTGAAGAGAATGGGAAGAACAACAAAGTCACTTGGCAGCTGGGGCTTCTCAAACCCTGCCGGCGCTCTGCGATTTCCTCCATTGCCAAGGCAGTTGTGTCACTACACAAGCAGCACCCCACCATTAAGCAAATAGGGTCTCTCTCATCCCACCACTACATCAACAGTCCCCTACCATGGCAAAAGCATCCTTTCATTACTGTGCAGCATCTCCCTATTTCCAGCACAGCACCCCACTGCTGCTTTACAGCTCCATTACACAACCACATGTCAGCACTCATTAAGTGGCAAGTTTAAGAAAGCATTACTGAGCTAAACAAACAGGCCTGATAGCTCTGCTCTTCTCAAAGCTTCTCCAACTTTCCTCCGTCTTCATGTTCCCCATCAAAGGGCCACACTCACTTTTTATGGGGAACAACGTTACGGAGGAACTTGGGTCCCTTTGTGCAAAGGTTGTACCTGGTGCCTTGGGAGAAAACATCCTGCCATCCAGAGTGATTCCCAAGAATAACATTAAATTAACTTTTCCTCCTCTGTTTGGTGAACATCACCCCGTGTCTGACACACTGAGAGGAACTCCACTGATTTTTGCTTTCTGAGTTGGATTCTTTCAGCTCCCGAATTTATTCGTTTTTCAGTTGCCAGCAAGCTTGGAATGGGTTTACCACTGAAATTTTCTTAGTGACTTTGTATCAGCTGTCTGTTTAATGGTACCATGGGAGTTCTGTTCAATGTTTAACCAAAGGACCTCTAATAGGATTTCTAATATCTCATTACTTAGAGCTTAGAACTGCATTTCTAGCCCTGGTAATGTGTAGACAATCAATCCTCTTATCTTAAGCCTTATATTAAAGGGATTCAGACATTATTTCCTCAATGACAACATTGGGAGAAATGATTCACCAAACTTTTCTCTCTTTTAAATATCAGAACCAATGAACACCAAATCAGGGCAGGTGGGATTTTGACTAGTTCTGTATTATAGTAC
This sequence comes from Pitta sordida, assembly GCA_013390025.1. Taxonomy (NCBI): domain Eukaryota; kingdom Metazoa; phylum Chordata; class Aves; order Passeriformes; family Pittidae; genus Pitta; species Pitta sordida. The sequence continues at coordinate 57,627 of WEKX01004824.1, forward strand.
CTGCAGTTTCTTGTTCTGTATCTCACAGTTTGGCCCAGGTCCCGTAAAAATTCACCCTCAGAACCCTCGGTGCCCATGAGGAGCCTTGAGCCCTTGTACAAAATTCACGTTCTACTCTCATGGATCTCTTGAGACTGGAGAGAAACAAAGCCGTTTAGACTGACAGCTTGAAATCAATGTGCTTAGGGATTGTTCCTTTTGAAAGGAAAATATTCCCAAACTTGCCTTGCTTGAATTAAGCAGATATTCCCCTCTTACAAAGGGATTCAGCCCACATTATTGAGAAGTAGTTTACTAGCTAGATTAAAAATGGTGCTTTGTAATGAATTTGAAATGACAGACTATTAAATGCTTGATTGCACATTCAAAGAAATGGGTGAAGCACTGCTAACTTCATATCTGTGTAATCTCCTCCAGTGAAAACTTCCAGGACAGAAAGCTATATAATCTGCTTTAAATAATTCTATTAATTTGAATAGTCAATGCCTATCTGGCCGTCTAAGATAGAGTTGAAAAAAACCTGATTTTATTTCAGCATTTAGAATTTACTTTTCATATATCTCCCAAAACCTAAAACCAGAGTGTCTTCGCCTGTTCTGCAAGTAAACCACCCTTCAAAATTGTACTTTTCTATCCTGCTTGTGTTATCTAACTGCACTGCTCTACATTTCCCAAGGAGATGCTAAATGGGGAATGATCTCCCCAGGGAAGCCACGAAATGAACAGGAATCATCATTCCAACAGTCAGTGGGATCAGGAGACCATCCTCCAGAGCAGCTCAGTGCCTGCATGCTCTTGGGGATTTCTTTGCTTCAGGAATACTGTCCCAGTGCCACGGCCAGAAGAGCTTCCAAGGCATCTGTGCAGACGTGATACACAATGTACCACAAACACTGGCATGACCTTTGCATTATTAGAACATCTTCAGCTCGAAGGCTTCTGATTGCTATTGTCCCAAATGGCAGTGCCTGGCAGGGCTCTATAATTGCTCTTTATTATTATGTCTTGTGATCTTGTATTTTCCACATGTATTTTCTTACCACAGTGATGCTGACTATTTAAATATTCCTGTGCTTTCGCTTCCAGCCCTCAGATTAGCATTTCTTAATTGTTTTTTACTGGTACTGTTATTGCAGCCTGCTGTTCCAGCCATTTACTTTGTATAAAACATTTCTTACCTGTCAGTTTATTTATGTCATGCCTCCAAGTGCTCGGGCACCTGGAGAGGAGTTCACAAACTTCCGACATCCAGCAAAAAAACCCCCACCAACCTTGACAACATTTTTATTTTTAACCTACCACATTCTCACGTTTGTTTTTCCATCACACATGCATGTACGAGTGCATTTGTGTGTGCAGCTGCTGAGGTCAGGAAAGGGGAGAGAGAAATATTTTTAACAACCGAATATTTCCAGCTCCAAATTCCTTAACTAAAGACAACCAATCTATAGGTCAGCAAAATAAAGGAAGATGAAGCAGAGTATCAACATTGCAGCTGCACTGTTTGGTGGCATTGGAAGGAGGACAATGTGAGTTCACTGACTGGTTTAGTGGGGACTGTTTCTTCTTTCCACAGAGCTCTTGGATGGACTCACCCTCAGGACAGTTTTCCCCAAGGAGGGCATTCAGCAGACTTGGGGTTTCAGCCATCTCTGAAACAACTCCTTAATCTGAGGTGAACTCAGCATATTTTCTACAGAATAATCATATATGGAAACGAATTAAAATAGTACTTTGATTTTCCCACCATGGAAACTATTTAACACTTGAAGTAGTCTAGTACTAAAACAGAAGTCTAAGCCATGAGCAGACATACTGATTCCTTACCAGTAGCTGCTGAGATTTGCAAAGGTTTCCAGGGCACCCACATCTCTTACCTTCCACATCTTCAGGTCCAGAGCTCACAGTTAGCAATATAAAACCCACAAAGAATTGAAGAGCAGCAACTAATGCTCTCTGAATGGCATTCTTTGTCTAATGCCACCACCTCTGAAGTCAATGAACACTAACTTGGAGATTTAGTTAGTACTTGTGCTCTGTGAAAAATCCTTGTCCAAGTAAGTACTTCTATAGTCTCCTTCTCATCCTACTTCCCACCATAAGTAATGTTAGATAGGCCTCAGGAAAAGGGGGAGCTGGTTAATTTATTTTCTTTTAGAAGAGGGAGAATAATATTTGTCACTATTATGTTATGGGACAAGACTTTTTTGACAGCTGGCATAGGACGCCATCCATCAGAAACACACCGAACAGGCTTTTTGGAAAGTGGTAATAAACTCCTGCAGACAGTAACGAGGAGGAGTGGGTGCTTAACAATATTTAACCTTATCAGAAAGCACATGCATTTGCCAAGCCATGCTTGTATGACTGATGAAGACACAGAAAGAAGCAGAGGAGTGGAAGTCACTAGAGAATTAAGATAGCATCAAAACAAGAAGGTTTGAAAAGAGACAAAATTATTCTGGATGCCAAGCATCAATTATGTTATAAAATATAGCTTCTCCTATGCAGTGTAACATAATTTATCTTCACTTCGAATATTTTCTACACTTCCAGCTGTGCAGCCTCCAATTCCCTTCACTCATCCCCCAAGGAAATAATTGATCTTTTAAAGTTAAAGATTGAGTTTATAAGACTTTTGTGTATTCCTGCCCACTGGTAAGGGTACAAACAATACAGTATGAGATATACCATGTCTGACTATCTGAGGGACAGGATCAATCCCAATATTTGACTTTCAAAACCAGAACTACATTGTTCATTTTTATCTTAGCTATCAGATCTCAAACAAAGAGATCTCATGAGAATTTTCTGCCAGCTCATCAAAACTTGAAAATAGTTTGGACTCTCAAATGTATTTCTGTGTTCAAGTTATGTGTCCTTTTTCTTTACATGAATAGCTAATTAATATTATCATCTTAGGTTTCAACTTATCTCTTACCTACAGGACATTTGGTTTAAATTTTCTTATCAGAGCAAGCCAGAAATTATCTTTAAATTGGCAATCTCTTTAGTATGGCCAAAACACATCTATTTTCATACTATAAATAACTTTTAATAAGGTACCCTCACTTCCTCAAATAATTCCTAGCAACTACCTAGAATGTGAACCTTTTGGAAGACATCAAACAGAAATCCTTCTGCAAAGAAGACATAAATGGCTACTCTACAGCCATGTGTAGACTGCAAGCCTTTTATGCTCTAAAACAACACAGGAAAACTTCAAAAGAATAAAGTAATTTTGGGTGCTCAATTTGAGAGACTAAATGGGTTTTTTCAGAGCACTGCTTTTCAGCATGTTCTGGAAAACACTCCTTTTCCCATTTGGTGAGGATGGACACTTGAGATCACAAATCCCTTTTAACAATCTGAGCTTGTTTTCTCTTCACTAATAAACCCAATTTGTGTTTCAGCTGGTTCCCCAGTGCTGCAAGAATTAGAATAAATGCCCATTACTGTTTGAAATCAGTTAGTGGTTTATAAAGAAGAGTAAGTAGAGAGTTTTAAGGCCAAATTACAATAAGTGCAATATAAACAAGTGGAGAAGCTCCCAAGCAAGATTGAGCAGTCCCAGTGTGTCCCATTCCCACAGGGACTTTGATGATCAGCAGCAGGACTGTTCCAAAAATCAGCTGATGAGTTATTAACTGGATTGCTTAAGACCCAGTCAGTCATGTGGAGATGGAGAGCTGAGACTGCTGGAAAGTAATGCCACTCCTCACCTCCAACAATATCCTGCAGTCTCCTTCCACATGGATCTTCCAGGACCTGCCATGGAACCTGGGGCTGCTCTCTGTGTTCCTTGCCCACAGGACCAGGGAAGCTGGACAAACTGCAGTGTGGCAATTAATAAATATCTAGGAATTTTCCTTGTTTGTGTAGGAACACAGTTTGGCGATTATCAAGTGACTGTAAAACTGACAGAGAACAGTGTCAATCCACATCGGTGGTAAAACACACCAGGACTGCCAGTACTGGTGATGAGTGTGTGAAGAGAGAAAGATGGAACAGGTCTGGCAAGAGCTGGCTAGTTTTACTTGTTTATGCTGATAGTCACGGCAGTGTTTCATGGCTTGTTTATTCTTTAAGACAATATTTTCCCCACACACTCAACTGCTGTTGTACCCCCATGAAATCTGGAGCATTGGGAGTGTTCAGACCCTGGCACAGGTGGCTTGGCCAAGGTGGGTGAGGCTGATGTAGTTGCACAATGGGCACATAACGAAGGTCAGAGGGCACACACAAAATGCTTATGGATGAGTTTGGAAGTACATATTTTAAGACTGCTTAAACAGGGTGGGGTTTACACTTTTCTTGCTTTCCAGAAGGTACTGGATTGAGCTTCTCTGTGGCCTCTGAGTGGCACTAACTGCTCTGGCAAGGACAAGAAAACTAAATAGTTGGTATTATAGTTGAAGGAGGGATTAAGAGAAGTCACTGATTGGCTCTGAAGCAGCAGGACAGAGACCCTTCTCCAGATCAAGAGACTGTGCCTCTCCCCAGGCACTCAGCAGAAGAAGCACAAAGATGGGTGGGTGCTAAAGGGACAATTTTACTCACTGAAGAAAGGACAAGAGGAAACACATTAAAGTCTACTGCATCATTTTCTTCCTAGACTGGCAAAGCCTGCTCAGTTCAGCATTGAGCACTGGACCAAAACAGACTGACAAATACTGCAGCCCCCGGGGTGTGTTTGTTGGTTCTGCACAAACAAGCTGCCTTGGATGGGATTTGAGAACTCTCTCTGTTCGAACGAGATCTCTGAGTTATTGGAGAAAGTTGACAGAGTTGCCTCCCCTCTGAGCTCCTCACACATCTGGAGGGTGTGCAGAGGATGGGCATAGGCTGTCTCATACGTGTGTCAGGATTGCATTGCTACGTGTCCAAGCAAAACAACCGGGGCGTTCCAGCAGCACTGGGCGGGACTGCTGTGCACATGGGAGCCAGTTGTGCAGCTGTCACACGGACAGCTTGTGTTCCACAGAGTGTGCACAGGCGCAGACACACACATTGCTGCCCGAAAATTCATTCCAAAGTCCTTTCGCCCTAGAGTAAGATAAGGGTGCCACTTTGGAAGAATTACCCATTCACTTGCTTGCTTTTTTAATACCTTTGTCTTCTTGAGTTAGGATGGGGTAGTGGATGAGATGGCACAGGGAAGAGACATTTCCCTTTCCAAACTTCTGCTGCTTTTCCAGCCTCTGCTACAGGACTGGAGTGTGTGACAACCAGGAAATTATAGATGAGGATTGAAGAGACTTCTAAAAATTGATTTCCTTACCATACATAGAAAACCAGTGCTGGCTTCCAATTAACTCCTGCTAGGACCTGTGTGTCTGAGTGTGTACATACACAGTGTTTGGTCTGGGTTTTTTCAACATATCAAAATTTTTAATTACTTTATACAGGTATTAATAAACCAGCAAAATATGAGACACTGTGCTAATAGAGCCATGCAATCACCATTTTCAGTAGAACCCAAATCAACAGAGGAATACATAATACCTGTTTATTCTCCCAGTGAAAATCAATTCTCTTTTAGCTGCTTAGTTGCTTCTCCTCTCTCCTTCTTGTTCGGCATCCTAGAATTTATTGTAGAACTGCTTTTGCAAAGAGTCTCCCCTTTATCAGACACCAATGACCAACCAAAAAGAGTATCAGTAGAATGGTCAAGCTGATCATAAAATGCTTTGTTGGTGGACTACATATTTCCCATTTGGAGTTAGACTTAGGTCTCAAAATAAACTGAAAATTCACTATGGAGGACTTCAATGTCTTTGCAAGGATACGGCTTTGAAAACTTCAGAAGAGGACAAAAAATACTGGAGCACATTTTTGCAAAATGAGAGTGTCTTACCCTCTCCCCAGGAAATTAATCAGAGTGTAATCAAAATATATTTCCAGCTGCTGTTCACTTCCTCCCTTGTAGATTTTTCTCACATAAATTGAACCTCAAATTCAAAGTCTTGTTGACTGAACAGCCTCAGAAGCTGCATGAAGTGACAGTATCTGCTCTTATCCCTGTCATGCTTCCTGTAGTCCTGCTTGATGGAACCTCCTTACACAGAGATCACACACACGGGAGAGAGAAAAACCACAACATATCCCCCTGTAGCTAAAGTTAATTCTAAATCAAGCAGCAACTTCATAAAGGACAGCTGAATACATTCCTCACTTATTCAGCACTGTGACTTTTTTTTTTCCTGCAGTATGCCCACCCTCCAAACTGGAACCAGTGCAGCTTATCAATTGAAGTGAGAAAATTCATGGATTAGCAAAAATTTCATAGGTTGTGAGCACAACCAAAACAAGACAAGGAATTCATCCCCTACATCCCATTAGTGGGCAGATGTTTAGCCATTTCCAGGAAAGCAGAACTTCAGCAATCTGTGAAGAGAAATGCTATGACTCTGAATGTCTTCCATTCCACATCCTCCTTTTCTCCAGCTTTTATTGGCGAGCACGATGCCATATGGAATGGAATTTTCAGGGAAGGAATATCCCTTTGGACAGTTGGGCTCAGGTGTCCTGGCTGTGCACCCTCAGAGTCCTTCTTGGTGGGGTCAGCAACAGAGGAGGCCTTGGTGCTGTGTAAGTGCTGTTCCCCAGTAACTAAGGCATTTCTGTGTTATCAGAACTGCTTTGGTCACGAATCCAAAGGCAAGCACCATACCAGGTACTGAGAAGAAAATTGCCTCAGCCAAAACTAGAACAGTAGGACATGAGGAACAATTAGAGCTGCAAGGAAAATACAGGGCAAGCAGAATGCAGGGAGACAGCCAGAACACTGGGGCTTAATGTTCTTCCTCTTGTGAAAGGCAGAATTAAAAATACTGGCACCAGAACAGCCAGGTTCTAGTTTTGCTTTGTCTCAATCTTCCATGGCACTGTTCCCGGCACTGAAGTAGCCACAGGCTGGTATTGCTCCCAGGGAACTGGTCCCCACTGCCTCCTAATGTTTATTGCCTTAGGTTTGAAGACTGGAGGAAAGAGCCAAATCAATTCAGAGCCAAATCCCAAGCCGTGAAGGTAATTTAAAGGGCCATGCTGCCCAACTGCAGAGCACAGCACCACTCAAACAGGTGGTTGATGGGTATCCAGAGTCTTCAGGTTAATTTAAAAGTTATTTGAACATCCTACTGGAGACAAAAGCACACCAGAGAAAGAGTAATAAAAAGAAACATCAAAATATTGAAGATATTGCACTACTGAGCTAGAACTAATTAATTTGCCCAGCTATCCTGAACAGACATTGCAAACACATACGAGTTGGAAGGGACCCACAAAGCAGAAAATACAAAGCGCAGGCAGCCTCCTAAAATAAATGGCCCTATATACAAAATCACTGTTAGGGTTTTAATATTTGTATTTTTGAACTGTTGTGGTGTGAAATTTGGAGGCAGGTTTGTCAGCCATGCATTGAGCAAATCCTACCTTCATCTTCAAGGTGCGCCACAAACTGAGGGCTTGGATATATAGAAGTGTTACAGGAATGAGAAGAGGTTTGTTTTCGTCTCATATAGACAGAGGGATGTAGGTGGTTTCCTGCATGCTTTAAGCCTGTTCAAGAGCTTGGGAAGGATGGATCTTGTGCTTATACAGTCATCCTTCCAGGGCTTAAATTCCCCTCTGTATTAGCAAGAAAGCAAATTCATTCACACCAAGCCATATATATATATATTTATATATAAATATCTGCCATATATATATTTATGTTTATATATAAACATCTGTATATACAAAGCTGGCAGTTGTGCTCAGCAAATCACACTGCCTCAACACAGCATGGTATCAGCTGCACAAACAGGACAAACATGCTGATGGGACTCAGTTAAGTGGGATTAAAGAACTCACTCAATTGACTTAGTGCATTCCTGAGCACACTTCCAATAGACAAGATCCAGTAACCCCCAAGAGTTCAGTGATCAACGAATTGAGTACAAAGCCCTTGGGATTTCTCAAATTTTCGGTATCTGAAACAGTCAGATCTGAAAGATATTTTTGAAAATGAAAAACACAATTTATTTGCTATAGACTAGAATAATATGCACAAGCCCAAATCCTGGCACAAGTGCCCTGAAATCAGAAACCTGTATCTCAAGCAATGACTTTTTGTGTGGAGAAGGACCAAGGTCTCACTTATTCCTTTGTGCTGTTCACTGATAACTTAAGCAGTTTAAAAGTGGAAAAATAAGTATGTGGAACTGCTCTCTTCTTCCCATGACTTAGAGGAATGAGTTCCCCTTGCGCTCCACCCACACAGTCTGGGAAAGAGCTGCTCTCCTCAGGATTTCTGTGGTACTGGGGCCATATGAAATGTGATATGTATTTCTGTGTGAGAAGATGCCTTCCTAGACAGCAAGGTCCTCTTGTTTCCAGAAAATGTCCAACACACTTCTGGAAGGAGGTAAAAAAACCATCATGGCTTGGCCCAGATTAATTTGACATGGTTTGCAGTACGAAAATAATGTTAATTGCGTTTTAAAAATAATCTCTTTAGTTAATCAATAAGCTGTAAGATCAGCTTTAATAGCACGAGCTAGGATCTCTTGGAAGCAGAGTGTGTTGAAGGAGGAAATTTTGACAACTTTTTTGGATGACAGAAGATGTTGGCACTGCCACTCCCTTCACAGCTATTGTCCCTGATGAAACTGGCTTTTGCTACTTCCTCAGCCTCTCTAGTCTCTTTTCTGCCTTGGTTGAATGCTGTGATGAAAGGTTCACATCTTTTGTCCCAGCTATACTTAGTATCTCTCCTTGTTTGCAGTAGTTTTCTTTCCCTTCCAGATGTTCTCCAAGTCCAATAACTGCTCTTGAGAGCCAAGGCAGATGTAAGCTATTTTTTAAAACACAATTCAAGCCAACTTTCTTTCTTTGAGATGTAAAAATATAACGAAATGTTATGAATGCCTTTTAATGCTATAGAAATGCAGAAATAAGTGCTATCATAATCATTAGGTTATTTATCATCACCAGTCAAGGCCGAATCATAGCTCTAATAGCAATCACCATGGCTAACCTCCAGTGCAATTATTATCAGGGAACTGCTCCAAAGACCATTGTTGAAGTCAACAAGAAACTTTTTCCCACTGAGTTCAGGGTACTTTGGTTCAGGCTCCACACTGCCTAAGCTTGCAGAAACTATCTCTGGTCGTCCCAAAGCCAACACTCACAATACAGATGTGAGTGGAGATACTGTTGGTGGAGATTCTTCAAGACAGCAACATCCACAGCACTGCCTGGAGGAGTTTGGGCAACCAATTCTAAAAAATAGGTCAGTCCTTTCCTTGTTACCTCGTCTTGTTGTACCCCCTACTGTCACCTTAACAGTTGAGGTGACACTGATCAATCTCAGTGTTGTTGTTCATGCTCAAGGATCCTTCTGACAGACAGTGACTATCAATTGCCCTACATTAACCTGGCAGGTCAGAAAGGCAACTTATTGAAAAATGGCAGCAAGACCTTTTTTTCTTTTCCCAGCTTCTTCACTTGATGTTCGAAGATTGTGAATAAGGAGCACAAATTAAATTGTACCAGCTAAATACTTCCAAATCAAAACCAAGATTGCCAAAGAAATACAGTTTTCATTGCTGTCTGACCCCATGAAAAGGGAGAGATGGGTGGCTTTAGCAGTGACACACATTCCTGCTGGTTTTAATCAACAGATAATTAATGGCAAATTATAATCATAATAGCATATTTCATCCCAAAGGCTCCAAGAGCTCTTGATAAAAAGATGGCCAAATGCTGTGCTTAATTATACTCATACAGTTGAGTTCAAATGAGGGTAGATGTTCTTTAACCACTGCAAGGCAGCCATTTCCATGAGGGAACATTGCACCTGCCCCTCTGAACTCACGGCTCTGTGCCATGAGAAAGGCACAAAATAAAGGCTCCCTGAAGAACTCAACTGAACCACCAGGGAATATTTGGCAACTAGGTTTTACTAAGACAGGAACTGGATAAGGGAAATGTTAGTCTCATATTAGCAAGTACAGACAGACAGAATGCCACAGGATCTTGGATGAAAACTGGTAGCCAGGGTTTCAGTGGATCCACTTCCAATCCCCGCTACAAGCAACATCACACTGTGGGGTTACATTCCTTATCCAAGCCCTGCTCAGCCATAACCTCACTGAGATGTTGAGATCTGGTGACTTACAACCAGTAATGACCACAAGCCTTGAAAATTTTGTAAATTACTAGCAGCAAAAGCTAATTGCTACTGCAGGATACCATGTTTGAATATGCTACATCACTCAGCACATGATCTTTATCTGCTCTGAGTAAATTCCTATCTGATATTCAACCATCAAAAGCAGCAATATCAAAGAACCAAAATGAACAACCAATACTGACCACGAGGATGTATTTTCCTTTTGGTAAATAAACGTTTTGGAAATATTACACTCTGGAATTGCTTAGGCAGTTGACAAATGGAATGATCAGAGCAACAGTCTGTTTATCGTGTCATCTAGAATAGCACTACAAATACAGCACTGCAGTTTGTAAGATTTAGCACTATTAAAACTGGTGCAAACACAGAGACAGCAACAGGTCTTAAACCTGCCAAAACAAGCACTGAGTTGCTTTGTACTTATCAGTGCAATTCTCCTCTTCCTCCAGGCCTCCAGGTAACAGCTTCCAGCTTACACTCATTTTTCAGTTTCCTCAACTGAACTATCGCATTTAGGGTTTCAGCCCTCGAACCCCTAAGACTGCCCTTAGGTTGCAGAAACAGTGCCTCAGTAATGTTTCTTGCCACATGTACCCTGTTAGGTTCTCCAGGTTACCCAGGTGTTTCACAGAATCAGAATCACAGAATACTACGAGTTGGAAGGGACCCACAAGGATCATCTAGTCCAACTCACCATCTAACACCCGTACAGAGATCGAACGCACACCTCAGAGTGGTGAACATAAACCTAGATTACACTGAATTCCTGCAAGTGACAGTTCAGCCCTGCTATCAAACTTGTCCCATGCAGAATCTCAGGTATCTTCACAGAACTAAGTGAGACTATCCAGGCTTACACCTTTTCTTCTCCTGGCGATGCTGCATTGGCACGTGCAGCCAAGCCCATGTCCCACCCAAAAACATCTTTGAGGCAAGTTCAGTGCACAGTCACACCCTGGGGAGCCAGGCCTGGCATCCCAGGCACCACACATCCAACAGATTCCCTGAGATACGTGCTTCTGAGTCACCAGCTTGCCAACCCAGCAGGCAAAGCCTGGCACATTTATAAATAATCTGTGGGAAACTTGGGGGAAACCGTGGTTTTCCTCCCTCACAGGAGGTTCTTGAACAGGAGCTCCATCTCCTTAGATGTTTTTGAGGAACTCTGCAGCATACAACTGCTCTGAGGTCAGACAATCAGGATGTTCACAGAATCACAGAATCACAGAATCACAGAATCAGTAAGGTTGGAAAAGACCATAGAGATCATCAAGTCCAACCTATCACCCGTTACCTAATCTAATCTAGTCAAACCTGTTACCTAACCTGACCTGTTGCCATCCTACAACCAACACATCATCCTACCTATAACACACTACCCTAATACCTAGGTCATGCCACCAAGAACTTCATCCAAACTTTTCTTAAACACCTCTAGGGACGGTGACTCCACCACCTCCTTGGGCAGCCCATTCCACTGAGAGATCACCCTCTCTGTGAAAAAGTTCCGCCTAATGTCCAGTCTAAATCTCCCCTGACGCAGTTTAAGACTGTGTCCTCTTGTTCTATCACTGGTAGCCAGAGAGAAGAGACTGACACCTAGCTGACTACAACTTCCTTTCAGGTAGTTGTAGAGAGCGATAAGGTCTCCCCTCAGCCTCCTCTTCTCCAGACTGAACAACCCCAGCTCTCTCAGTCGCTCCTCATAGGGCTTGTGTTCCAGCCCCTTCACCATCCTTGTCGCCCTTCTCTGGACACCCTCAAGGATCTCAACATCCCTCTTAAACTGAGGAGCCCAGAACTGAACACAGTACTCAATGGACAGACAGTGGTCTTCACTTGTAGGCACCCAGAGCAGGGTCAGCATCAAGAGGATCACGTGTGCATCTTGTGCTGAAATCTATGTTTAGTCCCATGGCTTTTAGTTTAACATTAGCTTGGCCATATCTCCATGCCTTCTAAATGTGTGTAACTGCTGCACCCTCTGACTTATGATGGAGCAGCAGCAGATCTTTTTCAAGTCAATGAACTGTAGCGTGGCATCCAATTTTTAGACAGATCATTCTGCTGGACCATGTCACAGCTCTCCTGGCAGTTAGAGCTTAAATAGAGATTATGACACTGCCTCCGAAACACATCACAGATTTCTTCCTTTCTAAACACCCCCTGGCAGAACTTGAGGCTGTTTCATGCTCTCACTTGGGAAAAGAGACTGCTACCCACCTCACTACATTCAGGTAGATGTAGAGGTTCCCCCTAACCCTCCTCTTTTCCAGGCTAAACAACCTCAGCCCCCTCACCAGCTTCTCATAACACTTGTTCTGTAATAGCAGGGTAATTTTAACTTTCCAAATCTCTCAAGGACCATAATCAGAGCAAATGTGATCCAGATTGAAATCTACTGTAACAATACAGGTCTGGTGCTGGAATGCAGCTCACCAGCACCGGCCAGCAGGACAGGAGCAACAATTTGGGAGAGACTGTGCTAGGGTTTTGCTCTGTACATTATTGGTTACTAATGTCATTTATTCACTTAATTTCTTCACAGAATGTATTCCCTTAATGTCAACGTACTCCGTCAAATTGGAGCTTTCCCGTAAAAACACATCTAGGCAAAAGTACTGCACCAACAGTGTGGGAAGTGGTACATAATCCTCTCTCTGTGGCTGCTGATGCCTAATTCATGTAGCTACTTTTTGGGTGATAGTTTTGACCTTTCTGGCAAAAGACAGCCAAGCCCACTGCAGTGGCACATCCAAGCCCACAGAAAGGTAATTCCTGTTTAAGATCCAGCCTCAAGTGAACTGAATAGTCAATGAGTGCTACTCTGAGAGCAGGTCTGAACAACTGAATATATCCTGTATTTTAAAAAAGCCAAGTCAATCAGCACCCATACCCAGCCAAAACACAAGGACAATGGGACTATGATGAAGACAACGAATAATCAAGTGCTAATCAGGAGCAAAATCTCTAACTCTGAAGTAATGATAGAGGTGCCAGAGCTGTAGTTACTCACTGCCTCTGTGTAATTCACATAGAATATAATTAGCTATCACCTTTTTGAGCCACGCGGGCAAAGAAAATTCCTGATTATTATGGTGGATTACAGGACAATCCAATTATTATCCTCAGCATAAATACTCCTTCTATTTAATGGGCAACAGTGTTAAACTCCGCTAACGTATTTTCTCCATTAAAACTTAAAAGTAAGTCATTGAGGATTTTGAGCAATCTGGCAACCTCTGCACAATTAGCTGGGCCTCAGAATGGTAATTAGCCCATTTTATGAGATGTAGCCTCTTGATCCATATGTCCTGTTAATAAACATCAGTGTTTATGTATCTGTTGCTGTATGATAATCATGTCTTAAACATTAGTTCACACATCATCCTTAAATTCATTTTGAGCAATGTAGACATTAAGCAAACAGACAAATATTTGGGGTGGGCTCATGATCCGTTGATGGTGTGATAATAAAAACCCGCTCCAGACCTGCCTGGGAGGAGGAGGAAGTCAGGTCTTCCTGACTCAACAAGTGTATGACATTGTTATGCATGGTGCTGGTTTTGTTACTGATTTGGTGTATCCTAAAACAAACATCTACTGAGATTGTGAATGTTCCCACATCTTGTAAACAACAGGGGCTGTGTTGTAATGTAGTGAGTCACACAGGACATGTCAGGGGGTTGATTCTTCCAGTGCATTGATGGTTACTTCATTCCTGCTGCAAGAGAAGCCAGCTTACCTTAAAACACTCTCTAGAAAGTGTTCTTTGGATTCAATCCTCTGGCCATTGTCACCACCAGTCACTTACTTCAGAGTCACCTGGGAAGCCAAAGGAGCCCACGCTTCTTGTCCCTGCTGTCAATGGTCACTGGGGGTCTGGGCTGTGCTGTCCCTGGTGAACATGGAGTGACACAGAAGGGCACTGGGACGTTCCTGTGCTGCTCCACATCCCAGTGCAGTTGAACCCATCTGCTCTTGGTCATGCTTGGAGCAGGGGACGGCCAGGGATGAGGATTTTACACTGAAGGAACACCAGACTGAGTTGGATTCCAGGCACAGGAGGATTCTGACCACATCCTCCTATACTTCAGACATTTTGGGGAAAGCTTGGGAACACACCTGCATTTCGGCACATTCAAAACACAGTTCTAAGCTTTCCTGTGTGAATTAACTTTCCACCCGGTAACATGCAGGGCCCAGCCCGCTCAGAGCGCCGTCAGCCCCCCGAGAGCTCTCCACACCTGCCGTTCCTGTACTTCGTTCAACTTCGGCCAAGTCTGGCCGAGGGGGAACCGCTGGAGGAGAAGCAATCCCTGCATCGGGTCTGCCCGGCGCGACCCTCGGTGTGCCCGGAGGGGTGAGCGGGTCACGCCGGGACACGGGGACTCAGCCGGCCGGACCTGGAGGAGATCTGCCGGACCTCGGGGGGGTTCTCCAGCCCCGGGGGGACCCGCGGCTCCCGNCCGGTGGCTCGGGACGGGCGGCGGCCGCAGCGGCACCTCCAGCTCCTCTTCCTCCGCCACGGCGGCAGGTAAGGCTGTGCGCCTTTCTTTCCCGGAGAACTCCAGCCCTGCCCCGC
>WEKX01004824.1:72410-88642 GCA_013390025.1 Pitta sordida
CAGCGCTGGCGGTGCGGCGGAGCGGGGGCTGCGGGGGCTGCGGGGGCTGCGGGGAGCGGGGGGCTCTCCGCTCAGTGGAAACCTGGAACGGCCTCGCCTTAATAATAAAAGTTATTTCCGGAAGGTGGAGTGTTTTATTTTCTTTCGTTTGGTGTTAGATGTGTCCCGGCCCCGGTTCGCCCGTAGCGCAGAGCGCGGCTGTAGAAACGCGAAGTGTCAGCCCAGTGCGCTGTTTCTGGCTTGTTGGTGACGGATTTAAGGCTTTGGTTATAATTTCAGTTCGTCTGTGAGCTTTGCTCGGTTGCTTTAGAACTCGTTTAAACTGAATTTTCAACAGAGACGAGTGAACTTTAAAGAAAATCAGGTCAGGCATAGATTCCGGGCATCAAACCCTTTCAGGTCCCAGAAATAGCCACAGAAGTAGCGTGACCAATTCTTTTTTCAAGCACAAAGCTCTTTCTTTTTTATTTTGGCTGGAATTTCTGACAGATACCGGAGCTCATCAACTGGATATTTCCAGCTTACTTTAATGAAATAAGCATGCTTTCTAAGCTTGCATTTTTATGCAATTATATTAGTCTCCCTTGGCTGTACGGAGTCTGAGTTTCATACTGAGCCTGTAGTTCTTAAAATAATAAAGTCTGTTTAGCACAAGGCTTTTCTTTGTGTGTTTTTAGGGTTTACGTCTAAGTGAGAAAGTAGATGACTCTGAGGAAACCTTCATATTAGCTGTGATGGGGTAAAAAATGTAGTTGGATATGACAGAAGATGTTCAGAGAGAATGTTTTATTTCTAATACGTATTCTGCACTTGAAACAGGGGTATTCTTAAGTTATTGCGTCTCTTATAAAGTCTTGAAACAAGAATTGACAAATATTTATTTTGCAGTAAGTGGGTCAGATGATAACATCTTCCACTGGATCTCTTACTTCTGTATTGGACAGCTCTGGTTGCTAAGTAGCTCTGAATTTCTAATCCCAAAGTCAATGATGTCATGATGACATCATCACATCCTTTCACTTGATTGATTCTCATAAGAGAACAGTAATGAGATTTGATATACATGTCCCATCTCTTTAATATTCTTCCTCTGCTTCAGGGGATTTCCTGACCTGCCTGGCAAATTCCACTGAATCACACTGAGCTCTAGTAAAAAGACGTTCCTTTTGGAGATGAGGTGGAACATTAAAGGGACAGTGGCTGCTCCTGGTCTTTTCAAAATCTGAGGAACTTGGCAGCTTATGTTTTCAATGTGGAGTTCTGGATATGGAGGGCAGTGATTTAAAGCTTGGACTTACTATATTTGTGTGCAGGTGCAAAAGTGACTCGAATTTCAAAGAAGTTTCAGCACTGCTGAGGATCAAGTCACTTAATGTGTGTGTATCTAAATGCATTAGGTGGGGAAGGAGGCACAGAGAAAACATAAGCTGCTTCAGTTGCCAAAATAAATTTCAGTTCTAATTGTAAATGGATGAAATCTGTCAGAAATTGCCACATTAATGCCATGTTAAGAGTGGTATTGAATGGTACTGAAGACAGCTCAGAATGTATTTATTTCTCTAATTAGGTAAGATAATTTCAGACCTATTAACCGTTATTTTAGTAGCAATACTGCCATCATAGGGAAGTCCATGTATGAGAGTTTTAAATCTTTGGAGTTTATAGAATGTGTACAAAATTGATGGGTTTGATTTCTTGTGAGGTACAGATGTTGTTATGTGGTAAGTATCAGCATGGACTGCTAGTTTTTGCGGATTTATTTTTATTATGTGTGTCCGTATGAGCATGGGTCTGCTTGAATTTTAGGTGGTTGTTTTGCAATCATGAATTTCCTCGTACCTGGTGAGTTTGAAATATTCTGGACAGGTCTGTGTGTTTTTCAGGTGTGCAAATCTTAATGTTTCATATGCCTGTGGAAAAGGGAGAAATGAAGTGATTTTCACATCTGCTTTGTTGAAGGTTTAGTTCTGTTTGGTAAAGTTAAAAGCTGAGTCCGTCTCATAACATTCAGAGTCTTTATAAACCAATTTCACTTGATTCATGATTATCGTGGGTTGCTAAAGTGTGTTACCAAAGTAAACAGTGATTTATTAGCATGGGGGTGTTGGTGGTTAATGTGTTTACTGAAGAAACAGGCTCTGAGGTGGTGCTTCTATGCCAAAATGCTGCAGTGTTGATGGCACTATTAAGGGTAAGAGTAGTAACTGAACATCAGGAGTGGGAACAAGTAGGAAGGTGGTGGGGGAAGATGTTTTTGACTGTGTGTTTGAAACTATTCACCATGTAAGAGCAATCCAAGCTACAGATGCAAAAAGGAAATTTCAAAATAATCTGTAAGAATTCAGCACTCATCGTCCTATGTGCAGTGACAAATTTCCACGAGCTTTAGATTTCTTTCTGGGATGACTCAACTACGAACAAGTGATTTGGAAAAAAATATTATCTCTGAAGAGAATCCTTGGTGACAATTTCTTTTCAAGTTATCTTAAGATTTTTCTACTTACCATGATCTCTTCTAACTCGTGCTTCCCTTGACCATTGGAGACGAAAAATGAATTTGGACTTGAGGATATATCTGTGCCTTTCAGCTGCATGTTAGATGGTCATCTGTGACATTTGCATGGCTGTGCTTTTAATGTGGTGCCACGTTTGGTTACATAAAGTGCAGAAAGCAGTGCACCTCAAAGCTCTGCCGAGTGCTTGTAGGGGAAGGTTGATGCTGCAGTTCTGACCTCTTTGAACAGGCGACGACAGCACAGACGTGGCCAAAGAGAGAAGGACAGTGAACGTTCAGAGTCCTGACAGAGCTCACTTAGCACACAAGGTCAGGCCTTGCCAAGCCTCAGTAAAACAATGGACAAGGCAACCAAGTCTTTTGTTGTATTAATAGCAATAGGAAATGCCATCTTTAGATTCTTATCTACTGCAAGACTGAGCTGTGTTCAGATCGCGGGTGAATTATCTGGTATCTGGCTGAAATAAACCACAATCAAAATGCTTCAGGACTTCCAGAGACTGAGACGTTTTGTCCCCCTGCTTCCAGAAGCACATCCTGTGACTGACAGTGCGAGGACAGCGAGCGTTTCAGCCCCATCTTCTGCCTCTGTCCTGAGCTCTCTGTGAGAATAAAGTGAAATGCCAAGTGGATTACTGGATTTACTTTTTTTTTAATATGTAGATTTTTCAGGGGAAAAATAATATCTATGAAATCCAAAACTCTCCTAGGCCACTTTTGTGAGCGTTTTATAAAGGCAACACCGGCAGCTGGATATTCAAAATGTGTTTTGTTCAGTCAGATCGAAAGGTAACATGATAAGTGAATTCATCTACACCTGGATCTTCTTTACTGATGGAAAAAAACCTCCCAGCAACAGAACACAGACAGGATTTGTCCCTCAGAAATTAGGAAGTAAACTAATGAAAGTGTATTTTTGTATAGATACTCTGCCCTCCTTTCCCGTCTGAAGGAATTTGAAGAAGGAAAGTCGCACAGTGTAACACGAAGAGCAAGTTGTTACCCTGAGAAACCCCTTGGGGCTTTTCTGTTTTTATTTTTGCACAAATGCATTTTGCAATCATTTTAATTGTTCAAGACGTGGCCACGGTGCACCTTGAGAACACAGAAGATGCTGCCCAGGTCCCCAGCAGAGCTGCCATGACCTGCAAACCAAGGATGGAACACCACCAGGCTGGCAGGCGAAGCTTTGGATTTTTCCCAAGGAAAGGGACCCAAACCATTGTCTCAGCATCCTGATGGTTCCATGTGGCTGCTCGCATCAGGCTCCAATGTCTTCCCACAGCAGCTCTGCTTTGCTCCCAGTTAATGACAGCTCTGGTCCAAACGGGCCCTGTGGGTGCAGGGAGCCCACGAGGTGTAACAGGTACAAATGCTCTGATTGATGCAGTGCTTTGAGTCATTGCTTTGGTGTCTCACGAGTCCTGCCTTTGGCTCACCTGATGTGCCACTGTTTCTGCTTAGGGGGAAAAAAAAAGCCCCGAACACCAACATGGAACAAAACCAAACCACAAAAAAACCCAGCAACAAAAACTCTGAGAGAAATCAAATCAATCCAGATGTGGTAGCTAACATTATCCATTAGATGTGAAAAGATTTTCTGTTTAACACTGGAAGATATTTAGAGTTACAGAATGTATCAATTATTCCAAAATCACTATTTTTTCTGAAAGAATTCATTCTCCAAGATAGGAAGTTATGCAAATATCATTAACACAGTGATTTCTTCAGCTGGAAAACTTAGATTTTATTCCAGTTTTGATCCTTGTTTTTAAACATGCGGAGAGGAAATTTAGTGGTGAATTTGGTCTGAAGCGCTGCCATAATCTTTGTGTAAATTGAACATTTTCTGTGTAAAAACCCAATTATTTTAATGTTATAATGAAAAATATAGAGTGAAAAATTAGTACTTTTTATACCAATTGTGTTCACGTTTCTAAAGCAATGCCCACACAGGTGAGGTGATTTATTCTGTGATGTTACAAAGTTGTATAAGAAGATTAAAATCTAGGATGGGAGAAAGGAAGAAAAAGGCATGTCAGTGGTGAATAAATACATCACAATTTTGCTTTTGAAAAATAGGTGTTTCCAGTGACTAATCAATGTATTTCTTTCAATACAAACTAAAAATAAGGAGACTGTCCCCATCTGCTCTTGAACTCTGCTTGTGCAGGCAATTCTATTTTCCCCTCCCTCTAAAATAAAATGAATAAAATCAAGTGCAAGTTGCAAACTCTTTTCCCAGAGAAGTTCTCTCAGCATTGTCACAACAGAGTGTGGGAGGGGGAATATTTGCACAGTCTGTGCCAACACTTTTTTTCTGAGATGGGGCTTAATATGCTCTTAGACAAAGAAGGTATAGGGCACATACCACCAACAACTCAGTCTGAAGCCTGCGATTAGTGACTCTGGGGGTTCTGGGAGTATCTGTTCTGGGGCACAGGAGTATGGGTTTGGTTGTTGGTTGCTTTTCTTTGGTGGGCTTTTTTCCTGGCTGCAGTGTAGTGGAGACTCAGTCTGACAGCTGACACAGAGAAAAATACTCAAAAGAGAAAATACTTCCCTCTCTCTCAGTGTTAATGCTATCTAACATCTTAATTTTGGGCTACAAGTGTTTCCCCACCCCGCTGTTTTCTCAGAGAAGCTGAGATGAAATGAGGCAGCTGTTTTAAAAACAAGTATCACAGGAATAAAACATGGCCTCCAGTTGTGGCTACAACAAGGGGGGCACTGTTTAGTATTCTTCTCTCCCTCAATTGTTTTTAAAGGCTAATGAAAGCCTAAGGAGACACTCAGACAGCCACACCAACACAAATCCTTATTACTGCCCTGATGATGAGCCTTGGTGCTGGAATTTTTGCATGCTGCTTCTTTGGTGCCTTCTGTAAATGCTACAAATACAGCAGGAAGGGATAGATAAAATGACACAGATGCTTTAATTATGATTTGATTACAGAGCAACCAGAGGAGTCTATTCTGAGGACTATGCAATTAGAGAAAATTCTGAGGACTATCTAACCTTCCGAAATTAAAATTAACTGGGATTATTTGGACAGGGCTTTACTTTTTTCCAGAAATGTTATCATTCCTCAAGGATCCTGCTGTTCTTGTGGTAGATTCTCTCTAGCTTAGCAGATGGATTTCAGGGTAACACAATGTCATCCTCCTCAGCTGCATGTGCTGCTTTGCTTCACCCCCCAAGTCCCATCTCAGCATCCCTGGCTGGTCACGTCCAGGAGGGTGACACAGAACCTGCTCTTGAACTGGAAGGAAACAGCCATCCCTGGGTTGAAGCACATGAAAAGAAGAGCAGTTTAATCGCTCCTGGGTCATCTCTCCATTTCCTCTCTGTGAAAACAGAGTTTTTCAAGCTCCTGAGCAGGAAAAATAGAGTTGTGACGCTTGTTATGCAGGTTCCAAAGGGAAGGCGTAGATGGAAAATTCCATGCCTTTTCCTCTTGCAGACTGTTTCATAGCGGGAACCTGTATCATTAAATATGTTAAGCTTCTTTGTGGGCTTAAGGGGGACAAATGACTTGAATTTAATTCCATTGATTTCAGTGGCTGTCAAACACTGGCAGAATTCAAAACCTGTCCCAGAGCTGAATAGAAGCGTCCAATGTAAAGACACTTAAATCTTAGGGAAGTTACATTCTAGGATAGTAATCGTGGCTCTCTTCCCTGTCCTGAGTTCACCTTGTGAGCCTGAGGGCTGACACTGGGCCTGGAGCTGATAAAGCAGAGGGTCAGGCTGCTGGGCACAGGAACTGAGGGGTGAGCAGGGCAGGAGGCTCTCAGGTTGGGAACTGAACCTCCTGACAGCAGCTGCAAGCAAGTCGTGTTTCACCTGCTTTTCCTCAATGCTTAACACATTCAGGCACCTGTAGTAGAAGGTTTGGGGGGGTTAGTTTGATTTTCTGTAGAAAATATTAAAATATTTACCACTCATGCTTGAAAAATCATACAAGTGTGTAATGTCAGTTCTCCAGCCTGAAAGAGCAGGACCTGCCAGCGGCCCCGCAGGGCTCACTTTTGGGACACTGTGTTTGCTTTGGGGCTGGAGTGTGGCAGCAGTGGAAGGGAGAAAGGCTCCTAGTTCAGTGAGTTCACAGAAACCATGTGAAACTGGGCTTTGCTGCTGCCTGGCTGCTCTGAGTGTGGGTGAGAGGGGCACAGCTGGGTCCAGACATCTCCCTGCTGGGTCGATTCTCATCCCTGACCTCGCTTTTGACCTTGCTCACCTTGGACAGTGAGGGCTCCAGCTGACGTGGTGCTGGATGTGGCCAACACACCTGATAGATGGTGTCCAAGACACTTAAAGAATTCCTGTTCTCTCCCAACAGGTGCTGAGCACAATTAAGCCAAAGAGCAGCTGGATTCAGCAGCCTGTCAGTCTCCTTTGTCAATTGTAAGGACATTTTCTAGTGTAGTGCCCTCTTCATTTATTTTTCCATTTCTTTTTAAGAGCATTCAAACCCTCCAACTTCAAAGCATTTCTGTTCCTACTGACCCATGTGTATTTCTCAGGGATAAAACCCCTGGCTGGCAACTAAGGGATGATTTGTCAAGGGTCGCTTTAATAAATTAGGTTATTTATTTTCTGCCTGAAATTCCCTTGTTGGTGACTAAGAGAAACTTTGTATTAAGCTTTGCAAAGCATAACGAGGCTGCTGTAATGCTTTGATGTGGAAATGCTTCAATGCCAAAAAAAAAATAAAAATCAAATGGTGTTCTTGATAGAGACAGCTTGCTGAAGGTATCTAGGGACAGTTTATATAAGCCAAATATAGATTATACTATAAAAGTTATCTTTTGTGATAATAGCCCTTTACAACTTTAATATTGGACATCATAAAAAGGTCAAAATCAAGTCATTTTCTTGAACTGTGCTGCTGATAGTTACACTCAGTCCATTTTGGAAAAAAAAGATCTCTGTGATCTCAAGTACAGAGATATTAATATTACACGAGATGTACAGTAAGATTTTGTTTCCTCCTGCTTATTGTAAAGCTGTTCTTCATCAACAAACTTACTGAGTGGACTGTTAATTTTTCTGGAATTAAAAGCTGTAGTGAATTTGCCCCGTGTTTGTCTCACTTAATAAAGGGGGTTAGATAAGTCTCGTCCCCTTGGCTGATTGAATTGTATTTCCCATGCCACTTCTTGCCTTCCACGTTGCTTATAGATTAGCAAAACAGAGTTTGCTGCATTTTCTTCTTTTCTTCTTGTATCTATTCTTGGGGCTTATTAGCACAAAGTAGCTCTGAGCCATGGCTTGGACACCAGAGATTCTGAAAGCCTCAAATAGCCGTAATAATGGAGTTGGATGAAGGATGCTGGTTGCCATGGGAACAGTGCATGTGCCACACAAGATAATGTAACTGCTGTAGTGCAGAGATCTGTGCTGCATATTGATTGCAAGATTTCTGGAATTCCTTTGGAAGGCTGTGCTTTGTGCTGTGTGTTCCACTTAACAAGTGAGAGAAGTTTATCAGCCGGAGTTAATCCAGAGAGATCTTGGTAATTTGAAAAAAGTTGACTTTTGTGTACGAGGGGAGAAGAAGGGTCAGAACTCCTTGAGAGTATTGCTGGGTTCACAGCCTTTCCTTGTTGAGCTGACAGGGGCTTCAGTGTTGTGTTAAATCCGAGTTAATGAAGTATTGGAGCTGAGGCACTATGGGTGAGTGCCCTGAGTTGGAAGTGACAATAAAGGGCCTTAGGAAATGAAACTTCCACCTGTATAATGTCTCTTGTGGTGGCTTGTCACCTGGACAGCTGCCCAGTGGCACAGTCCCCCTGTTCACCTCTTTGTTGCTCTGGTTGCTGAGCTGCTGAAAAGTTCCTATTTGTTCCAGCTTGTTGGGGATGAACCAAATTAGTGGCATAGCTGTGAAAAATAGTGTGATTGAGGAATACCCCACACAGTGACAATCAGGAGGATGAGGGCAGGACTGGCCATTTAACCAAGCTGGGGGAAGGGAAAACAGGCATGTTTGAATTTGAAGGAATGCTGTGTGAGCAGGACTATGCCTGACTCTCTTTTTGGTGAGGTTGGGATTCATCCGTAAAAATGAATGAAACGGAACTGATTTTGCCATAATTCTGCTGCGTAAGTTTCTGGGTCTGGGGATAACAATCTCTAGTTATTGTCCCAATATCCCAGATCCTCTCTGGCATGAACCAGCAAAGCTCTATCAGTGTTCTATTTGGTGGAAGGCAGTTGGGCCCACTGCTGCTCAGGGTAATTATTCAGATGAGGTAATGCAAATTAAAACAGTCTTTGTAATGTTATCCCCCTGGAAAAGGTGATGCCAAAAACTCTTGCTTGCTTTCAGCAGGATTGCTGGCAATTGGCCACTTGTTAGAGAAGATACTGTGTAATTACTGACCTTCCAAGGTTTTTGGAAGTTCTGTATATTGTCTCATACCGACCTCATGCTGTTTGGATCTCTGGGTGTTGTCTGAATTTGCCATAAAATTATCAGATGCTTAGGAACTGTGGGTTAGTGAGGTTTTCTCTGTCAGCTCTAATAAGATGCTTATCTTGAGGGAGAGATGGGTAACTTAAAAATGCATCCGAAGTATTATTTGTCAGAAATGTGTCTGAGAGGACATAGTTAGCAATGCCAGCCTATCGTGCCCTCTGGGCTTATTCACAGGTTTGTGTGACTTTGTTCAGCAGCACAGGTCAAATGTGGTGCTCAGATAGTCATTCAGTTTATTCTTGACTGCTATTTTGGGAGTTAGATCTTACCACCACATCCCAGTTTTATTGCCAATTCAGAAAAGTAATTGTGCAGGATCAGTTTCTTTGTTTGTACAGCAAGATCAAAGTGAGGTGTCCTGGTTAATAGTCAGGACCCTTGCTTTGTATAGTACAGACAGGTCCATTTTTAGAGCACTTAAACATAGTAAGGGACTAGTGGTACTGCACTTTGATGTTTAATTAAAGCCATTAGTTTTTAGTTCTTCTTGTAACGCTTTAATGTTTTCTTTGTGTGATAATTTATGGGTGAAATCCACAGTCATTTTTTAGTAATAAAATATACATTGAGTTTAGTAAGTGAACTAATTAGTAAACTTGGACATTAGACACTACCTCAGGTGTCAGGAAGAGTCCTGCCTGAGCAGAACCTGTCTGTAGTGGTGCTCATCACCCTCCAGTTTGGCTGGAGTAGGGCCTCATGTGCCCTGTGGTCCTTTCCTGTGTGGCTGTTGTGTCCAGGAAAACTGGTTCCTTCCTCCAGATGTCCAGGGATCAGCCTCTCAGGAGTGTTTATGTATAAATACACACCCATCACACCCTGTATTTGTATGTGTGTGTGTATGTGTGTGTGTGTGTGTGTGTGTGTGTGTGTAAACCTCCACAGTTCCTATCTTTTCTTACTGTCACTTCTGCTCCTCCTGTCACCTGCTGGTGTTCAAGATGATTGCTTGGATTAGAAAGTGCTTCAGTTGGGATAAAAGAGAGCAGGCTGGAGCTGAATGTCAGTTGTAGCTTCATTTTTTTTGGCCTACGCTGTGCATCCAGGTGGAAAAGGCTTGTCACCGTGACAAGGTGGAACCATCACTCTGAAAGAACACGTGGCACTGGCACACTTATTGACTGGCACTTGTTAGTCTTGCACTCTCTGGTACTGCCTGGTGTACCACTGTTTTAAAGGACACTCAGCTTTTGAGTGTGGGCACATGCAGATATATCTGTAATTCAGATCTCCACACAGCGGCCTGGCTCGAAGTACCTGTGGTGTTTCAGGGTGTTGATGTCTGTAAATCAATTCCTTTGCAGGAATTTTCGATATCAAAACAGGGCTACATTTAATAAAGGCAGGGACTGTGTTTATAGTATGATACCTTTTCAACTGATACTTTTCTGAAGAAGTAGAGTTTGAGGGGCTAGGTAACGAAGACATGGAAGATGGAATCTGGTGCTGCCATTCTGTGGAAAACCATCTAATTTACCAAGTGTATCACCTTCCAGGTGATCCTTTGGGTGACTTCTCTTTCTTGAGCTCCACTGAACATGAAAGCTGCTGCTGATTGCTGAGATCTGGTGTACAACATCCTGTAAATCTGCCTTGTTCACTGCACTAAAACTGGGGGAATGGAGTGATTATGAAGTAGCAATTAACACCCTGTAGCTGACCAAGTTTTAGGAGTGCAGGTGTGAGAAGAAGTGGAGCTGCTGCTCCTCCCCAAATCTCTGGCATATGAGATGGTTGCTGGATTGAAATCAATAATGTTCCGATAACCAGCCTGTGCTGCTGAGAGGGGAATAAGGATGAACATTTCTGAAGAAAAGAGCAGGAGAGTGAGACAAGTGTGTACCTTGGGAAGGTCAGTGACCCGCATAGATTGACAGCAGTTTTCCCCAGTTGTGAATCTGGCTCTGGCATCCCAGTTCCCCAAGGAGCAGAGGAAGGGTTTTGCTGGATTTCAAACACAAGCAGATGGGACTGTCTGTGGTTTGTCATTCAGAACTTCCTTTTCAAGGAGTTGAAACCTTCGAGAGGAGGCAGCTGTGCCTGACAGTGCATGGGCACACGTGGTAGAATTTCATCTTTATGGGTGTCTGGGAAAGGAGATTGATGGTTTTGCTTCACAGTGACACTGGGAGGACTGTGAGGAAGATTGTTTTCCCACATTTGCATTCAGCTACTCCAAGGATATCAATTTCCACTGAGCGTAAGGGCGATTTTGATTTTACACAACAAGAGTTTCCAAGGAGGTTTTAGATTGACAAAAGCAGTTGCCAAGGGGCTCCAAGGGACTTGACAGGTTTACAGACTGATGATAAACTCCTGGGGTAGTCTCAATGGAAATTGGGTTTGATATAAATAATAAAGAACCAGAGGTGCTCAAGGACATTGTTCAAAAGCAATTTAGAGAGGCCATGGAACATTTTGATTTGTCTCAGTATGATTCCTCCCACAAAAGGGGGTTGAACTGTGACTGGTGGAATTTATTAGAGCTTTGTACTTTTTTTTATATTGAAACTTGAGCTTCAGCATTATATCCTACTGCTGTCTTTATGCAGATTGCATAAAAATAAATGGCTAATTTGTGAAGGTAATACATTGGAGGTGGGGAAGTCTTAAGTGAAAATTAACAAAGAATGTCTTTATTTTAAAAGACTGAGTATGTCTTAGCTAAAGTGGTTTAGTAATGGACACGTGCATTTGGGAAATGCTTAGATGGACCTTTAAATATGTTCCAAAATTTCCTGGATAATTTTTTTAAGTCTGGTTTATAAAAGAGACACACTATTATTTGCAGATCACATCTGCAGCACTGACAATATTAGAAAGACAACTCTATTTAGTTTCTCTTTTTATTCTTTATGTAAGAACTTGCTGCCTTGTCTTCTGCATAACACAAAAGCTATTTTATTTCTGAGGAACACGTGCTTTCTGAGTGAACCCTGTAAGAGATTGCTTTCCTTTCATGAGGCCTCTATATTTTCCTCTTGCCGCTAGTTTTGAAGTTGTAGAAAATCTCAACAGAATTGCATTGCAAGGGCAGAGCTGTTCATGTTTTGATTTGCTTCAAGTGGTTGAAAAAAGAATTGCTGAGAAGTGCCTAAGGTATGGCAGGTAAATATGTGAATGTACTTGGTAGTTAAAAGCAATGTGTATTGTAGCTAGACTTGAATTATTTTCATTTATGGATGTACTGATATTAGAGGTGAGACGAGGGGCAGGGAAATCATCTCCTTTCTTTAAAGGTGACATAGATGTTGTCTTGACGTGCAGTGGATCCAGGCTTCCTCCAAAGCTTACTTTTGGCCACAACATACGTGAGGATTAATCACATTCATGTGTTTACAGTCAAGATTAGCTGCTTCCTCTCCCTGTGCTGATGACCTAAAATCACATTGGTGACAGATAACATGGATAAATGTTACTACACTTCCATGTAGTGAAGCAGGCACATTAAAAGTGTGCAGATCTATGGGTGGTTTCTTCCAGGGGGTGCCAAAGGTGTGCAGATTGAGGTCAGTGAAGCTGTTGGCAAATGCTCCTGTTGCTGAAGCACAGAGGGAAAATAGCTGTAATTGCACAAAGATATGTCAGCTGTACTTCCCTTGTGGATAGAAAGACATGGAAATAATTAACACTACAAAGGAACAGGCACAATGAAGAGACTGGAGCAGCATCCTCTGGTGTCCTCCTTGGAAAGCAGATGGGAACTCTCAAGGCCACACTCCCTGCCTGCCTTTGCTGATGTCAGAAGCAACAGCAGTGATGAAATGGTTGTTGCTTGGTGCTGCAGGAGTGCTTGCTCCCACTTGGACCCTTTGAGAATAAAAAAATGGCCAAGGAAATGAATTTGGGCATTTTTTGTTTTCCATACGCCGTTTTATTCCGCTTGGTCTGCTGCTTTTTGCCCGGATGGTAACAAGAACGTCTGCTCTGAGTAATCCAGCTTTTCCCGGGGTTTGGCCCCCAGCGGATAAAACCCTCAAGTTGTAGCACTTCAAATTGGTCACTGTTTCTTGACTGCTTCTGGATTAGGGGTACAAGCAACCAAAAAACCCCAGGCAAGCAACAAAAGCCCTAAGAATTGTTGTTTAAGAACCAACATTCACAAGAGATTATTGTGCTCAGCATCTGGCATGTGTGTCAGCCTGTCTTGTGTCTGAAAACAAAATATGTGTCTGTCTGCAGATCGTTTTTATTCATCAGCACTGTATTTATGCACTTCAACAGGGAAGGGCTGGTGTAAGAAGATTTACATGGGTGCCATACATTCTGCTATGCTTCTATTATTATTGTATTATTAGCAATGATTATGCAGGGATGGTTTCTGTGTGAAGCATGTTGGGAGCCTGTCGGTAGATCTGCCACTTTCATTTGTATTTCCTACTGGACTGGGCCTGTTAAAATCGCACTGCTTTGGTTATTTATTATTTTTAAAGGCATTTGCTCTGTGTGTTGAAGCGACTGTGTAGTTCTGCAAGTGTTTGCAACAAGATTTATTCTGTAGTCCTTGGTAGAATGTTTGATGTACCGCAGTTGTTCTCCGTGGTGTTCCTGCCTTCAACTGGAAGTTTTGCACTCAGCCACTAGAAATAAGTGTTGCTTTTCCAGCAGGAAGTTCTTGTAGTGGAAACTGGGGGGTTGGAAGAGAGATTGGAAGTGTGAGTGAGAAAGGCCAGGGATCTTTGCAGAAAGTCACAGCTCCACTAGACTTGATACACTTACAGTGCTGGACAATTCATTTTGAAATGCTTAAGGGGAGCATAAAACATGGACTGGGTGGCAGCTGGGCTGCTGTGCCACTCTGTGTGGGAGGGTCCTGATTTTCACCAGGGAAGCTGAATGGGTTATTGTTCTCTCTGGAGGATGGGTATCACAAAAGAATGCTGCTTCCATTTATTTGTCTTGTAATTCAGTCCCAGCTACTTATGTCACTGTTACTTCCACAAAATCTTTCCAATTCTAGAACAGCAAACTTAAAATAATCTCCATTCAGTTTAAACCCAGGCTCTGTTTTATTTGAATAACGATGACAGCTTCCTCAAAAGCAGAGGTGAAATTCCATCCCTGGTTGAATGTGCAGAGAAATCTGAGATCCATAACACACCAACCACTAAATGAGTTTTTGGAGTGTGTCTAAACTGTCTTGCAAATAAATGTCTCCAACACGGTGGTTTATTTCCAGGGAGCTGCTGAGCAGAAGCAGGAGTTCTCTCTGCCATGTAGCAGTCAAGATTCACAGTTTCTGTGTGAGATCTACTACACAGGAATGAAGACTTGCTTTGTTTACAGGAGAGGGGGGGAAATCACCCTTCAGGCTGTTGTTTAGAGCTGCTGACATGTGATAGAACACCAACGTGCCTTTGGCTGTGCAATCTCAGATTGGCATCTTTACAGGGAGGGGGAATCTTCAAGGGTAGCTCAAAGCTGACACTTTGTCATCTGGCTGTGATAAGCCCTAAAAAAGAGCTGTTGTATGCACTGGAGTATGCTGTGCATAATAAAAATGGAATACTGGGAGAGCTGGAAGCAGCAATTTGTATTCAGCAGCTGAGTTATGGAAGGCATGGAGTGCTGTCTTGTGTGGAACATTCTCAGGTAATGGGAATTTCTTTGCTAATAAAAGGCTTCAGGATTTGGTCCAATGGGTCTTAAAACTGGTAGTGCTATTTGTGGAAGTGATTGGCAGATGTAATCCCTTTCCTGCTCCCATCTCCATCTTTCCTTTCCGTTCCATTCCTAATGTGCCAGCCATTAGACCAGAACACAATTAAATCTAGTATTTCAGAACCAAAGTAGGCATTCATCATTCAGTGTATTTTTTATCTTTCTCTCAGAAGTCTGAGGAAGACAGACACCTCAATGCAACTGAAATGCACACATATGGAGTTTTGTCTCCTTTGAAAAATTCAGCCACGCTATTTAATATAATCCAGTGGTGATTTTATCAACTCTTTCTTTTCCATATAAATATACATATAATACATACAAATATACATATAAATACCTTACACATATAAATATCTGACATTCCCATTGCAAATATTGTGAGTGAACTGGAAACATCATACAACATTTAAAAAAAATAATGCTCCCAGGGTTGTTTCTTCTGGCTATTTAATTTTCCTTCTTGATACCCACAAATGCTTCCATAGTCTAAGAAAACCCTGAAAAAACTGAACAAACTATAAAATCTGTGAAGTAGCATTGGCCTTTCTGAAGGGTGACAAGCAAGTAAAAATTTTGCCTTGTAAAATAATGTACCAGCCTTGCCCTGAGTGTAGTTACCCATAAGGTTACTGGGAAAGAATAAAACCTGGGTTGGTGTGTCCTTTTTAACAGGTAGCCATGGCAAAAGTCATGTGGTTCGAAGATGGGAATGTTGGAAATCTAGAATTGGGGATATCTGAATGTAGCCTCTATTGGTGGGAGGCAGGAAACAATATCTGGAGTCTATTTGCTCTATTAAAAAATAACACCACCACTATAAACAAGCAACAAAGCAACAAAAAAACCCCACAATAAATTCAACAATCCCCCCCCCAGCATCAAAACAAAAAACCCTACAAAAATAGGGCAGGAGAACTTATTATTCCTTCCTTGATGGAAATGTTTATCCACAGTAACTGTCCCAATATAAAGAATTAAGGTGCAGTCCATGGGCCTGATTTTTTCCCCTCTTCCCCAGGATCTCCAAGCAATGTGACACCTTTAGAGGGGTGGTGGGCATCATCAAAAATGCCTGGTACACAAGAATAGAATATTTGTGTTGGGAAGAAGCTCTGGAGGTCATCAGGCCCATACATGTGCACTGTGTGAGGTGGGTTTTACTATTTGTCTACATTTGACTGGCTCACAGAAAAATGCCAAGAAATCAATACATTATATCCCTGGTGCTCAAGTATCTCATTTTCTCTGCTTCTTTCCAGTTGTTCATCGAATGTAATTTCCTACAGCCACGGGGAGACGAAGACTTCTCTCCTTGCTTCAATAACTTTATAACGTGGTGTGCTGTTTGTTTGGTAAAATTCGCTCCATTTAGCCAAATATCCTCTGCCTTCAAAGTAACATGAGCTCCCAGTGGAAAATGAGGCTATTCAGTGCTCAGCAGAGCCAAGGCCTCCGTTTGCACAATCCCTGCAGTCTGGCAGGATATTTGGAGTAAGTCCATTATGACTGCTTTAGATTGGCTTAGAGCTAAATCACAGGGGAGGACACTTCACTCAATCTGTGCTATG
>WEKX01004824.1:89690-101920 GCA_013390025.1 Pitta sordida
GGATGGATGGATGGATGGATGGATGGATGGATGGATGGATGGATGGATAAATGGATGGATGGATGGATGGATGGATGGATGGATGGATGGATGGATGGATGGATGGACGGATGGACAGATGGACTTCTGGGATTGAAGCCTGAGGAACTGGTTTAGCCCCTTTAGAAATACTGCAGCTCTGTGGGATCACAGGGTTCCCAGCTTGAAATCTAGGAACAAAAGGGTTAGGGAGATTTCCTAAAGCCAAATGCTGCTGTGGGGAAATGTGGACAGCTTTGCTTCTGTTTCAGAGGGTGAACAAGCCCCTGGAAAATTGTGTCTGTCATTGACTTTAATTGGTAAATAAAAAAGTAATTTAAAAAAGCATCAATGCTGAGTTCTGCAAACCCATTATGGAGCAGAGTGGTGGCTTGGTCACAAAGTTAAAACAGCCTCTTGTGAACAAATTGCTGCCTGGGGATTCTCTGTGGATGGTAAGGAGATGTTCTGCCTGCTCCCCTTCCTTCTCCTGCCATCCAGGTGCCAGGGACAGTGGAGGGAGTGGAAAGGGATTATTGTGCTGTATTCCTGGAGCTCTGCAGTGAGGGCTGTGCTCTTGGTCAGTGGTCTTCAATCAGACTCAGCATTTTTTCCAGAAATTTTGGTAGTAGTATTATCTCTTGTTTAGGTTTACTTTCAAAATCATTGAATTAAGATCATCTTTTGAATATTTGTGTCAGTGTCCCTGAAGAGTTGAGTGCTTACTTGGGTTCTCTCACTTCATTACTGTGAAGAGTGGTAGTATCTCAGCTTTTTTATTTTGTTTTGGTTTTTAATTGAGCACATATTTGTAGTGAGAGGGGAAAAAAGGACATGCAGGCCTCCCAAATAAATGGAACTGTCTCCTCCCTTGCAGGTCTTTCTTGGAACCTCAATGCTTTCCTCTTGATATTCAGCTTAAAAAGTGTTAAACTTCTTGGGTGTTACCTTAATTCAAGTATGTGTTTAAAATCTTACTAGTTAAAAGCAAACCTGATCAATTTAAATGTAAAGGGAAACAAAAAAAAAAAAGCACATTAAAAAAGGAATATGTGTCATTCCCATCAAGTCTTAACTTATGAAAAAATATATTTTGCCCGAGCCATCACTGTTGTATATAGTAATAAATGACATTTATTATAATAAATAATGCTTGACTACAGAGAGCTCTGTGCTCCCAGAGCTTGTGAAGGCAGCAGTTATTGGCTTCACATCAGGAAGGTGACATTCCCAGCTAGATGGCCTAGAAAATCGTTTTAAAAGAGAAGAAAAATTAGTTCAGGAGGGCTATTGAGCATCCAGCACTCTCTTCAACAAATTGCTGAGTACCTGGCAGTCCATGGCACCGTGACAAATGTTCAGCCTGGGGGTGGTGACAAGTGAGGAGCTGGTGAGAACAACTCTTCCCTTTCACATCCTGAGCTGGGCTGCACATTTCACATGTTTGGGGCTTTTGATGGGAGTTGATAAACTGAGCAAGGACATTCCACGCAATAAATGTGGGACCTCAGAATAATGCTGGCTTTGGGTGTTGAGCAATTGCTTTTTGCAAATCAGTTTTTTGTTTTGTTTTGTTTTTACTTTTGTGAAAATGCACCTTATAGAAATACTGCGAAGGCAAAATAATCCAAATTCACGATTTTGAAATGCATAGGACTTTTTTTGGCTTCCCTTTAGATTTGTTTGTCAGAAGCCAGTACTTGGCACTGTTACCTACGTGGCTGTGGGACTTTTTTTTTCAGCTAAGGATTAGAAACTTCTAAATGGGAAGTAACTAAACACCGTGGAGTTGCTGCTGTAAGCTGAGGGAAATGAGGTTTAATGTGCCATTTGTATTCTCCCTGGGTTTCTGACCAGCATTTCAAAGAGAAAGTGTCCTCAGAGATTTACTCCTGTGGTTTCTATCGAGTCCAGCTATTGTGATGGGATTCTGGGAGCTGAAAAAAAGAGCATAAAAATACCTGTAGAGCAGAGAAATAAGGCTTACAATTATGTTGCTCATTATTAAGTTTGTCCTTTGATTTCACAATTTCCTGGAGCCTGGGATGTTCTACCGCTCACATCTGGGGTAGAATTCATCAGCTGTTTGTTAGAAAAGAGCCCCTACAGATAGACAGAGTGCAATTACCAAAGCTGAAATTTTGCCAAGACTCTGGATTTGCTGTTCAGAAAGTGCCAAGGCATCTTTCACAGCCACAAATCATGACTCTTACCTTTTGGATGGAACACAAGGCTGGGCTTAGTGTGAAAGTGAGGTTGGAGAAATAATTTGCCTGGAATATAAATAGTGCCTGCATGTGGTGGTACTCCTCAGGAGAAAGGAGGGAGCCAGGGGAGCTGCCAAGCAGCACAGAAAAATTGTATCTGAGGAGAAAAAGGATTGGTTAGAGGAGGACACAGGTAATTGGGACCATATGTTGTTCCAATCCTCTTTCTTCAACTGAGCGGTCGTGTGTTACAGTGCAAACAGCTGAAACTGCCTCAGACTCAGCTCTAAGTTATTTTCCATGTTTGGTGATGGCCTCTGGATCTTTGGGACTGGGAAGGCCTTCATCCAAAAATCTTGGCTGTTCACTTTCTCAGCTGGGACCAGCGGCATTGACTGAGGTAAAGAAGTGACAGTCAAAGATGAGCTCTGCTCGTGAAACTGTTGAGCATCAGGAAACAAGCAGTGGTTTAAATATTGATATCAAATACCTGTATAATATTTAGTAAGTGGCAACTGTAAGAGGTGATTTCTGAAAAAAAAGGAGTTTCCTTCAGTTCTCTATAAAGAGAAGTGTGTGACATGGGGTCAGAGGCAGAAATGAGGAGTGCTGGAAGTGGCACAGGGGATGTGCAGTGCGTGTGATGGATGGAGTGTTGAACTGTGCTGCAAAGAGCAGACTTTTTCCCAGTTTTTAACCAGTAAGTAGAGAAATTTCAATTATGAAGGAATATTCAGATTTTTCTCTGTAAATTTGACCTCTGGCTTTCTTAAGGCCAATGGAGCAGGACTTTGCAAAGCCCGGGAGGCACATTAGCAGTGAGCAGCATCCAAATGGCATTTCAAACACTAAATGCAGTAACTCCCTCTTCTCTTTTATCCCATTTCTCATTTTTCTGTCTGTCTAGCTAATTTACTGGACTCTTGTCTTATGGCAGTTTATTTATCCTCATCTCGAACTTATTTCAGTTATTAAAGATTTCCAATTTGGATGAGGGAAGGAATATCGCTGCAGTGCAATTCTTCACTGCTGAGGAGATAAACATCAAAAACCTCAATGTGCTCCCCTAGATCATGTTAGGGAGTATCCTGGACCTCACAAAAAATCAGTTCCTGACCTTGTTCCTTATCATTAAAAGCGAAAAAATCATCTGTCTTTGTAATTTGAGAGCTGCTAGTTTGTGCCCTAGTAGCTGATTCTGCACCAGGGTATCTCTAGTCCTGGTAAAACATCATGGTTCTTTGATGATCATTGCACATGGACTCCTAATTTACTTTTCTTACCTTTCAACAATCCTTTGTTGTTGTTATTGATGTTCCATCACTGTAAATTTTTCCCACTTGACATGGAATCATAAAACGATCACGTTCTCAGGGTTTCCAGGGAGCTGGCATGATCCTTCCAGCCTGGGAGAGCATGGGATGAGCTGTCTGGACAGAAGTATTTTCTGTCAAATTATCTACTACCATGCTCAGATGTTGCTGCTGTTTGAGGTCTTCTCAGTTCCAGCAAGAAACAGGGACAAGGCAGCACCTTTGGAATAGAACCAATAGGTAAATAACTATCTGCAGCCTCTGGAAATTCAGAAATTAAGGGATTTAGGAAATCCCCCACAAATTAATCCCCCACAAGACACGAGCTCTTAGTAGAGTGTATAGTCATCCCTGGCAGCTCCACTGGCTGTCTTATCCACAGGGGAGGTGTATTGATGTGTACTCTGCCTCTTGCTATTCCACTTACTCACTTTGCTCCATCCCTTCAGGATTCCCAAACAACAAGGAGGGTTTTTGCAACCCTCCTTGCGACCCCAGCTCCAAGGAGATCATCTTCTCCTGCTGTGATGTGTTTCAGAAGCGTGCGGGAGAAGCAGGGAAGAAGAGGAGCTGAGCTGAGTTTCAGGAATGCTTGTTTTGGGCCTTTTATGAACAATGTAGGGTTTCTGTGTTGTGAGAAAGCTCCATTTTCCTCCCCTCAGTGCTGTAGGCTGTTGAAACGTGACTGCCTGTGGGAGTCTGTTCCTGCTCTGGGTTGGTGCTGTGCTCTCTGAACTGCTTTATGTTGTCATTGCCATGATTCCTTTTGGGGTCTGTGATCTCTCAGATGGGTCAGGTTTGCCTGGGAGTGTTCGAAGTGTGTCTGGCAGTGGCCTTTGCATTGTAAATAATGAACATTTCCGATGATAAAGCTTGAAGAAAGCGGGAGATGGCGAATTTTTTGACTGGGAGGAGGAGGCACATGTGGTTTTTCTCCCTTGCTGCTGCTTCAGAGAACTGCACTGCCTGGCTGGAAGATATAATGGCTGTATGAATTGCTATTTAATCAGGGATGCTAATTAAGTCTTAGCTCTTTAATGCTTTCATGGGAGAGCTGTGTATGATTTGCAATGGCTGGAATTGCAGTTGCAGGCAATTAAGCTGCTCTTGGCTTTGTACGACCTGAAAGTGCAATTTTATGAGGCATATTCAGGACTCTGAGAGATCCTGTCACCTTTAATATTTTCCTAGGTCCGAAGATAGAGTTTTCCTTTTTAAAAAGAACTCCTAAGCAGTGAAGCGATGAAAAAAATACATTAATTTCAGATTAAGTAGCCTTTTTTGTGTTTATAATTACAGTGGTACATCCACTTTTATGGCACAGTTAATATAATTGTAGGTAAAATACAAAGCCCATTTTGAAGAGAACTTTTACTTGGTTTTTCAGCATTCCTTGTTTAGTTTTACATTGCATTGAGAAAGCAAGGTTCTTATCTGGGGCTATGTGCTCTTATCAAATGGCAACAAAGGGCTCCTACTTATGGGCCTGAGCAATATTTTTCAAACAAGTGTGTCCCACCATGATGCTCTTAAATGAGAGACTTAAGAAACAGGCCAAAATGTGTGGAATACTTTTCAGGTTTGTGTAGTACAGCCAGAACCAACCCAGGAGCTAAATATTCAACAGAGTGCAAGCACATCTGCTTTAGTGATTAAGAACAGGCTGCGATTTGGGGGGATTTTAATTCCCCCAACATTGTATCTTCATAGTTGACATCAGTTAAAGTTAAAGGTTGTGGTGGTCACTTTGGTTCCAAGGGAGCTCATTCAGTGATCATCCCAAAACGTAAGTGACAGAAGGGAGAAGAAAAATATTCATATTTCTTTATCTGAATACTGCTTGGAAAGGCAGTCTGCTGTTAGGAGAAAAGTAATTCAGAGACATTTCAGATACTTGAAGCAGGAGAGAGCACAAGGTGGACTTAAGAGGTTTGAGATAAGAAAAATGGTGTATAATCACAGCTTGTGAGATTAGAGGAGGGGTTTACTTTGCCTTTAGCAGAGTCAAGTCTCTTTCCCCCTTTCCCCCTTGCTGCTGTGCCAGTCACTTCTCAGTAGGGCAGGAACAAGGCAAAGTGAGGAACAGGACAGTGGGGATGTCTGTGAATGGGCACAATGATGTCCCCAGCAACCTCAGGCCTCACTGAGCAAAGGTCAGATGCTTTGTCTTTGCCTACTCCACAAACACAGGTTGGGAAGGTTCCTTTTCCTTTGGCTCAATGTATTAATGTCATTTCTCAGCTGGGTACCACTCCAACGAGTCACTCAAGTATCCTAAACTGTGGCACTGTGATGATAAACTGACAAATACTAATGGAGGGCAGCGGAGCTGTGGTGATGCAAATGGTGTTGAAATTACCAGTGCCAACACAGCCCAGCAAACCAACTGAGCTCAGCAAAGCAGCTCCACTACTAGAAATGCTACAGTGGGTAAGTTGATGAGCTTATTCAACCAGGCTGTGTGCAGCAGCTGAGCTGGCATTTTCAGAGCCACTTTAACTGCCTTGGTGCTGGACTGCTTTGCTTGGTGTAGATAAACACTTGCTGGTGCTGATTTGTTTTGTGATACGTGGAGTCTTCACCAGCAGCACTCTGGATTTTCTTTGTTTGTCCTTAACCACAGGGAAGTAGTTTGAGGTGGTGCCATCCTGCCTTCAGTCTAATCTGAAGTACTTTCAATTAAATAAATGGTAGAAAAGGAAAAATGGTCATTGATAATAAATGGGGGCTCCTCCTGCTTTGCATCTGAAACCGGTTCTGGAGCTGGGATTAACTATCTTTGCCCTTCAGGATTCTTCCAGCTTCTCTGCAAAGCTTTTGTTACACACTGGATTGAATTTTTAGTTTATTACTGTCCTGCCCCTCCTTTGATCAGACTCCAGAGGTGAAGAGGGAAGTTGTTTATGGCACAGATAGTCAGACATCAGATGCTAAAAGCTCCCCAAGGATCTGGATGCCCAACTACTACTAAAGAGCTCATTCCAACACATGGGAAATGATGGGACAAATCTTCTGGATGCTGAAAATTGAACTGTGACTTTGGGAGAGGAAGAGGACAGGCATTATGTAAGCTGTTCTTTTTGAGTTCATAGAGACCTTTGAAACCTCGAGGGTTGTCCATCTCAGACTGCCACACTGACCTCTGGAAGGGAAGAGGTTGCACTTTCTTGTGTTTACAGCCCCTCACCCGCCTGATCCTCCAGTTCCAGAGGATGATTGATGTGGAAATCTTTGTGTTGTAGACCAAGAGATGGTCTTCATGAAGAGGACTAGGCTCCAACTCCAGGTCAATCAGTGCCTGTTAGATGGTTGTGGCCATTTCACCTTTCTGGGTCTCAGTTTGCTTTTGCTGTAAAATAGACAAATGGTCTATTTTGACAAATGGCCTGTATTAATTTTTGACATTTGAAAGCTGTTCCATGTACCATTCCAGCAGGATGGAATTGTTGCTGGTGAGAGAACCCACAGGCATCATGTAAGATCAATATTTCCCTAATTTGTTCCAGTGTGAAAATACATGTTTTTCTAAGATCTAGACCATGTATTTACCTGGAAATCTGTTCCTGCTTTGAAGAGTTTTTTGGGCAGTCCTGAGATACTTATTGAAGTTAAATGCATGATTCTCGAGGAGCCTCTGTGGTAGGTTTAAGTGAAACCTTTGAAGGGTAAAGTGTGGAGTAGAACATGTGCTGTGGTGTGGCAGCAAAGGAAAAGATGCCCAGATAACCCTGGGAGACTGGAAGCCTGCAGATGAGTAACATTCCTCATCTATTATCTCTATGCAGTTAAGAAGACACATTTTCTTGATTGGCAAAAAAAAAAAAAAAATAGAAATCAAATCTGTCCTAATTTTCAGGCTGTTTCCTCAAATAAATTAAGAAAGAATATTAGTACTGCATCTGTGATTGCCTGAGGACACTTTTCTCAGATCTCCACTTGAGAAATTCTGGTGCAATAGTCTAATTTGGACCCGTTAAAGTTAGGGGTCATTCGGAGTGCTTGGATGCCAGAAATGTGCTCTGGAGTGTGTGTATACGCGGCTCAGGTCAGAGCTGGGTGTCAGGCGTATTTTACAGGTGGTTAAGATCAGGATTTCCAAACGTGCTTAATGATCACATTTTTGTAGACATGTATTGCCTTAAATATCAATTACAAACCTGACCCAAAGCAGTATTAGAACAGAGAATTGAATCCTGCAGACCTGTTGGATCACAATGAGGGGGGTTGTTGCTTTATTTCCCATAGAAACACTTTCCATCCCCATATGTCCTTTTATCTGTGATGGAATTCAAGGGGCTTGGGTAATTTCAAAGAGAAACACTAAAAAATGTAGTTTCTTGGGTGAATGTGGAGCAGACTCACTGATTGAGAAGTAGATGGATTATTATTCCTCCTGTTACACATTAGAGGGAGCTTGAATGATTGCTGCCTTAAACCAAAAGTTGGGCTCCAGCTGGAGTTCTTGGAGCAGTCCAGCTCAGGGGGGAAGCTTGACCTGTGTTTTTATTGCTGTTAATTTCATTAATAATAGAGCTGTTGTCCAGAGACTCACTTCTTGAACCAGAAACATGTACAAGCTTTAAATGGCGCAGTTGAAAAGTGCTTTTATTTACTCTGAGAATGTATTCATCAACCTAGCTGGTGTTTCAGATATCTTAATGTCAGTTTTATACGTGCTTACAGTCATTAGTGTGCAAATGATGATTGAATTAGCGAATTAGATTCCTTCAGCCTTGGCAAGTGCCACAAACCTTGCAATTGGAAGGGTGTAAAAGTCTGAGGGGGCAAAAAAGCAGTTTCCAAAAAGAAGAGGCGGGAGGACAGAAACCACCATGTGGTGTTCTCATGACCTTTTCAACTGGATTCCAGTTATGAGCAATGTCACTGTTGGTACATGGATAATTTCTGGTAAGTTTGATGGGAAAAAAACCCCACCAAAAACTCTAAAACACCACAGCACTTATTAACTCCTTTATGAGGCAGAAAATGTTTAGCCTGTGTTTATACTGCAGTAGGTAAAGTGGATATTTTGTCTTATACTTGAAATTACTGACTTTGTGGGAGAACTACCATTTGTAGTGGTCCCAAACTAGGAGAGTTATTAATGGGTGTACAGGGGCTGACAGGGGTTGCTCAATCTGTTTATTTGGACCAAAGCAGCTAAGGTTTGAAGCTTTTTAGCAGCTAGAAAGCTACAGACAGGTAAAATCAAAACTGTAGTGATTGCTTCATAATGCATGTCCTCCATACTGGCAACTTCTGTACAATGCTTCAATATATTCCAAATAAACCTGTGCTACAAGCTGGTTAAAATTGTCAGTGGAAAGAAGGTGAAAGACACCCAGGTGCACTTCTAGCCTTGTAAATAAAATGCCACACCACACAGACAGGACTTCCCTGGAGCAAGGGATCCCTCCAGAGATCCCAAGTTCCCTCACCCAGGAAACATGTGTGGGTAGAGGCTGCACCCAGAGCCTCTGGTCTGGTACTTTGTCAAGTCCAAATATGAGTGTTCAGAGAATAGAGGAGAAGGTTTGCCTTCTTTGAAGGGTAATTAGCTACAGAAAGTTGATCTGAGGTGCTACTGAGTTGTTGTTACGGGAACTGGGGTTGGGATATGTGGCTCCAAAATCCCCAAAGTGCATTTGTGTTCTGTTCAAAGTGATGCCAGCGTTTCAGAACAGACTCTGACCCCACTGCTTTTCTTGAGACAGGCTTTCAACGAAGGCAGGAAATCATTTGGGACAGGCATGAAACCTTGCCCTGCTGGTATTGTAATGCAATTGAGCCATCACTTGAAACCAGAAATGACTGGTTTTCCTGAGTGACCACTTGCAAAATGCTCAAATTTATCTTGAGGATTCTTTTTATTATTACTGTATTTCCTTTTTTCTTTTTTTTTTT
This sequence comes from Pitta sordida, assembly GCA_013390025.1. NCBI lineage: Eukaryota > Metazoa > Chordata > Aves > Passeriformes > Pittidae > Pitta > Pitta sordida. Next base: position 99,133 of record WEKX01004824.1, read on the forward strand.
AAACTGCAATGGAAGTAAATTGTTCTATTTATCTCCTACCTTCAGAGTGAGTTCCCTGATTGTTTGTCCTTATCACTTCAAGCCAGAAAGTTTTATAGATTTGCCAGGGACTTGGAAAGTGCACCTTCAAATTCATGATTTGGCAGGAGGGGATGGGGGAGAATTTCTTGTTTCCATTTAAACCGCTTTTAGTTCAGAATGAAATCCCATTTAAACTTAAAGGTCTGGATTGAAGTTTGAGGATCAAAGAAAATAGAACAGATAGAAAATGTGGCTTTAGCTTGGAGCTATATCTGAAAAGGGTAACCTCAGATTCAGGACTTTCCTTCCCTCTTCTGCACCCCCTCCAAATGGCTTGTTTCTTCTCATTTCTTTTGCCAAGAGTCTTAACTGCATTAACATGTGCATGTGCCTGCAGCCTTTTTGTACTTGCTTTGCAGTATATGATAACTGCATGTAAGAATCACCAATGTAAAGTCTTCTCTTATTCAGAAAATAAGGCTATTTAAAATAAGCCACAAGCTAAAATGTGGAGGCAGCACCCAAATTAGAATCCTTTGGAATTAGCAGTGTTGGCAGCTGCTGTTGTCAGTCCAAAGGCTTGTAAACTGGGAACCAGAGCATCTGCCATAGCTGCCTCCTCTCCTCCAGGCTTGGGCAAGGGTAGGTCTGTGTTGGGCTAAAAATTGGATAAGGGCTTTGGTGGGAGATGTGCAGGTAAAAGAAATGGATTGCAGTAAAGGGGTAGACACTGAAGGAAGCTTGACTTGCGCGAAGGTGACATACCCAGCCTTGAAAAAAGTGGACCATTTAGCTCTGGGTTTGTCAAGATGCATTTCCAGCCCTGAACTTGATGCACAGAGCTCTGTGGATCCTGTCTCTTGGGTGGGCCTCTAAGCTTTAGAGAGTGTCCCACTCTGGATGTCATCCTAAGTGACTTGCCCAGTCACACAGAGCAAATCTGATCTCAGATATGCCAAGATGTCAGTCCATCAACAATAACTTGGCCACAGTATTTGGGGCAGTGATTTCAGGTCTAAGAGAAACTCAAATATCCCCAAAATCAGAAGCTCTGCATGTGCCAGGAGGGAGTACATGCTGTATTTTTATGGCCTAAACTCTGTTGGTTCTATTTAATGCTTTTGAAACTTTGTGCCTTTATCTTTTTCTTCGGACTCATTTTATTGAAATTGTTTTTCTAGTCCTTTTGGCTTCATACTGAAGCATGAAATTGAAACTTGTGTCTTTTTTTTTTTTTTTTAAGGCTAATAAAATGAACTGTAAACACTGTTATTTTTTCTCTCCAAGCCCCAAGCCCTCAGTGGTGAAGATGCACCGTTTAAACCACTAAGAGTTAAAAGCAGACTTTTCAGATTAGAGATCCATATTAAGACAATATTTGGTCTAAACTTCACCTGGCTGGGTACTGGGGATTACATAGGAAATTGTAGGTTGAGGAATACTGAGCATTTAATGAAATTCTGAGTGTTCAGACCAGCTTCTGTGAATTTTGGCTTTGAAAGCTTAGTCAGGGCAGCTCTGGGTTTGTACTGCCTTGGCTGCTGCTCCCTCTTCAACAGTGGGATGTGTGTAGCGGTGCAATGTAGGGAGTGACACAAAACAGGAGTCATCCTGTGGCTGGTGATCAGTAGTCAGTGCCTGCTCAAAATATGGGAGATTCAGACTGGAATGATGCTCTTCCTGATGCATTCTGACATGTGGAGCAACATGGTTGTACCTCCTCTCGTCCGAAACAGTAACACTTGAAGAATAAAACATGACACAGTGACAGATGGGAGATGCTTCCAGACCTCAAACAACCCAAAATCCCGGGATAGTCGAGCAGCACATACAGAAGGAAGGGAGAGTGTTTGATATCATGTTTTCACACTGGGTTTTCACCGAAGGAAATATTTCACTTCAGGGATGTAGCAGCTCCCAATAAATTAGGCAGTGCCAGTTTCCATAGGCTTCTAACACCGTTAGTAAGCCTGATGTGCTGACTGCCCAGGCCTGGCTGTGGCAGATTTGGCCTGAGCTAAGGGGCACTGGGCTGCCAGACCATTTTCAGGCCGGCAGGACCACTTTGTCCATCTCTTTTCCCTTGCAGAATGCTGACAGCAAATGTGGCTTTAGCATACCAGGGCATTCACTTCAGGAAGAGAAATAACATGCATTAGATTGGTACAAATTAAGTAACAAACAGTAATTCCAGTTTCTTACATTGAAATTTTTTTTCTTGCATAGAAGGAGGCTCTGATCTTTGCTGGAGCCCTTATGTGTCATTATTTGCTTTTATTTGCTTCTAGGAGGCAAAAAGTCTTTCATACTCAGTCATTTGTCATGGTGGAAATAAAAACAGGCTGTTGGAAAGCGTAGCAATATTATTATTGAAGGTTAGGGGATGGCAAAGCAACTCGGCTCTAAATTCTGCACCAGCCCAGTTGGGCAAATGACTTTGCTTTTCTGTGTACTTGCTGCTCCCTTTTTCTGTGCTGGCTTCCTGCATTGGTGTGTCTCCAAGGACTGGGCTTTGTGCAGCTCCCTGAGGCAGCAGAAGCTCAATTCCTTCAAGGCAGGAAGTCAGAACTGCCCAACTCCTGCCTGCAGCAGCTCCCTGGACCTGCTCTGGCCAAGGCAGGGGCAGCTGTTCCACAAACACCAAATGAAGGTGCAAAACGAGCCAGTGGGAACAAGCAGACAGTCGGGCTGGTGCCCCGGCTCATCTCCTCCCATGAAGAGAAGGGTGGGAGAAGGGAATCACAGAATCACAGAATCACAGAATCAC
>WEKX01004824.1:102133-181863 GCA_013390025.1 Pitta sordida
CTGATGCAGGCCAGGATACCATTAGCTTTTCTGGCCACCTGGGCACACTGCTGCCTCATGTTAAGTTTTCTATCCACCAGCACTCCCAGGTCCCTTTCCACCTGATCCTCCTGCAGCCACTCCAACCCCAGCCTATAGTTCTGCATGGGGTTATTGTAACCGAAGTGTAGCACCCGACAATGCAAGGGAAGCAAATCCTGTGGGTGGCAGTGGCTCTAAGTCAGAACTGGGTTTGATTTCTGTGGCTCAGCACAGGACAGTAAATCCATTGCTCCACTGAACTTCTGTTTGGCTTGTTCCTCTGGCCAAGAGGCACCTGGTATGTTGTGTGTTATTTCCTGGGTGTCAGCAAGGGGGTAATGGAACCGAGATTCTGACACTGTCACCACTCATGGCCTGTTTTGAGCCTCTCCGTGTTCCCCAGCAGGTTCATTTCCCACACTGAAAATCAATGTGGGCTCCCATGGAAGCCCTTTGCACAACAAAGATGTTTATTAACTCCAATTAGGGTTAAAGATTGATACTCCAATTAGGGTTAAAGATTGATACTCCACTACTGTAAAGAACAGTGGGCAGAACCATTTTTATACAGCAGTAATTTTGATTATTACCCTGCTCCATAAAATTTCAGATGGATGGGAGCACAGCAAGTACCCAAGAGTCCAAATAAGCATGGGAATGCTGTCCTTACTTCTCTAAAGCATATTTTACTAACTGTGGTGAAGCTGGAAGTGAATGTGTGGTTGCAGTAGATGGTAATTATGATGTTTTATTGCAGCAATCAGTCTAGAAGCTAATAATAGAAATTGGGACTTCATTGCAAAGAAATATAAAAATGGAAACAACAAAGAAAACACCATTCCATAAGGTAGGAATCACCAGAGGAAGCAGGTACCCCACACTGTAAGAGCCATTTGGTTGTGAATTGTTAGAAATCTGATCAATGTTTGGCCCAAAATGTTGTGATGTGTAAATATGGAGTAGTAGGGGCAGTCTGTGCTAGTGTGAGCTGAGCAAGAATATACTGAAAATAGTGTAGGACTCCCCACAGCCTTGCTAAAGCTACTGGCATTGATTGGGAAGCAGTGTTAGTCAGTGGAAAAGCCTTGGAAGAGACTATCACTTAGTCTTGATATAATTCCAGGATGAGTGGAAGAAGTTTCTCTCGCCTTGCATCTCCCTCCATCATTGTCTATTGAAAACAAAGATTTTACAGGGTCCAGATGTTTGTAAGAAAATACTGCAGCATTTGAAACATTTGAAATACTTCAAGCAGACACCCAAGATTGTCAGGATAATTTTGCACTTGTGATATAAGTGTGTTTTGCTGTAGCCTTACTCCGATGTTTGCAAGAAGAACAAAATTCATTGTCTTTCAAAAATAGCCTTGCTCTAGGCTATGTGGCAAGCACTTTCCACGATTTTGCATCTTGCATTTCTTTTTTGTTTCTATTTTTCTATTTCATTTTGTGTATTTTTCTTAATAATTAGTGAATTTCTTGTAATTGCACAAATATACATTTGGTAGAAAATTTGTGATAAATATTTATTTAAGGATCTGGCTATAATATGCCCTGATAGCAACACTATAAGAGACAAGTTCTTTCTGCAGGTTAGAACTTTGTCCCTCTTACACCAAGAGAGAATTTCGCACCAGGAGAGCTCTGAGCTCTACAGAAGATGGATGTAAGTCTCATTACTGACCTGCAGCTGGACATGGGGATTACACGCTGGTGGTTTGAGCTCTAAATTGTGCAGGTATCTCATCAGGAATCTCTCTTTGGCACAGAAATGTGAACAGTTCTGGTGACTTTTGGTTTTCATCTTTATTTTTGAAGTGCTGAATTATTCTTGCACGTGAAGATTGGAAAATTACAAAGCAGAGCTGTGCACACCATCCTGAGAACTTCTTTGGATTCTTGTGTCAATTCGTGCATCCCACAAGAGGCAAAGAAGTGCTCTAGAAATGCTGGGGCACTTTAAGGAGAGGCAAGACAGACTATTTTTGGAAATAGTTTTATTGGAAATGTTTTCTTTCTTTCCTTCACATGCAGACACTGCTGTGTAGCTAGGCAGAAAATCTGTTTCCTTAGGGGTAGCTAGAACTGGGAGCAAGCAGATGAGTTTCCATGTCAGCTCTTGGAGCCTGAAGATGTGTGGCAGGAAAGGACCTGGGAGTGCTGGTCGACAGCAGCTGAACATGAGCCCTGGGGGGCAAGAAGGGCAGTGGCACCTGGGTTGTACCAGCAATGGTCTGGTCACAGCACCAGGACAGAGCTTGTCCCTCTGTGCTGGGCACTGGTGAGGCCACACCTGGAATCATGGCATCAGTTTGGGGCTCCTCAAAGGACATTGCGGGGCTGGAACATGTTCAGGGAAGGAAATGGAGCTGGGGAAGGGGCTGGAGCACCAGGAGTGGCTGAGGGAGCTGGTGGGGCTCAGCCTGGAGAAAAGGAGGCTCAGGGGGGACCTTCTGGCTCTCTCAACAACCTGACAGGAGCGGGGAGCTGGGGGGATCAGGCTCTGCTCCCAAGGAACAAGGGACAGGAAATGGCCTCAAGTGGCATTAGGTGAGGTTTAAGTTGGATATTAGGAGAAATTTCTTCACAGAAAAGGGTTGTCCAGCCCTGGCACAGGCTGTCCAAAGCAATGGTGAAGTCACTATTCCTGGAGGGATTTAAAATGCATCCAGATGTGGCACTTAGGGACATGGGTTGGGGGTGGGCTTGGCAGTGCTGGAGGAACAGATGGATGTGATGATCTTAAAGGGCTTTTCCAGCATAAATGATCCTATCCTAGTCCTGTCATCTCATAACACATTTCTGTATTTTCCCCACATTGTGCCAAGAATCGTGTGGGGAAACATGGAGGGAGAGAGAGAGGCCTGGTTTGCTGTTACTTTTCAGGTTTTTATCTCGTACATTGTCCTGGTACAAGCTCTGTCTCCCCATTCCAGTGGCTCCTTCCTTGGAAAAGCCAGTGCTCAAAACATGCAGCTTTCCCCCTGTCTCACACACTCCCCTGTGAGCCTGGGGCTCATCCCCTCTGCCCTCCCCACAGGAGAAATTGCATCAGGAGTTGGATCCTCAGTGACCTGCTCTCGGCAGCACCAACAGCTCAGCAGATGCAGCAGCCCCTGCTGTGGCAGACTGAGCCTCCAGCTGCTGCCAAGGTGCAATTGGATTTGTTTCATCTCATTTTCTCGCATGACCTTAAAACTGGCCCCTTGCTCCAAGCCTGGGACTCGTTTTGGTTTCTCTGGCTGCCCGGCAAAAATGCTTTTTGGAGGATTTGGGAACCAGGCTGGAAGGGAAGTACAGCCCATAAGCTTAGGAAGGATGAGATCTCATTGAATACCTTCTCAATGGGAGAGGTCAGCTACAAAGATGAGAAAAGCTGGCAATAAATGAAATCTGACCGCAGGGTCCCCTCTGCCAACCTTTCACTCTGAGCCAGATGCTCCATTTCTGTCCTTACTCTGCTGATCTTTGGATCACCAGTTTACACTGAGGACCTGGGCTCACATGGGAACATATTCTCCACATCAATACAGAATTTGTTTCACAAAAGGTTTACTGGACAGGAAATGGTTCTGCCATCCTACTCGAACTATGACCTACTGTTGGAATTGGTGGGGGAATTTGGCTCGTCTAGATCCATATATATGTGCTAAATGAAACAATAAATGTTAAACATCTTAAGCATCCACTAGAACAGGCTTTAATTCTTACTGGAATAGCAAAACCTGTCCAAGCTGGTCCAATGCCTCCTTTCTAGTGTGACATCTGCCTCAGATTTGAGTCTTTTCTGCTTTTAGTGTGTCTGGAGTTGAGAAGGGCAAAGATGCCTTGAAACCATTGGTGTTTTGACCAGTAGAAAATTGAGATGGGTTTTCTCTGCTGCTTATGCCTTCTAATGACAAATATTAGCTTGGCCACCAATCACCAGCACTTTTAACTGTGACACTGAACTCTCCTTCAAGCCTAGCCATGGCCTGCCCAATAAGGCTCCTTTCTGCAGGACTTGAGGCAAAAGTGTGTACAGGGGATCTGTTTTTGTGGTCCTGATGCTTTTTGCCAGGAGCAGCTGGATTAAAAAGCTGTGCCAGAAGAGAGAATATTTTCTCAGGTGTAATTCTGCAGTTCTCAACAGAGTATGTGGCTGTTTCATAAATGTGCATGATTTGGAGTTCAGGCAGGTGAAATCTTAAAGGTGTCTTTGGAACCAACAGGCTGGGATTTTCAGGAGCAGGTACCAGATGCCTGCTCTTCAGAAGTTTCAGGAGCTCCCAAATTCTGTAACCAAGTGGGGTGTTCCTCTTTTCTCAACACTAACTTTTATATGGACATGTTAAAAATTAATTTACATGTCGCACTTCAGGTACCCCAATCTGAAGAGTTCAGCTCGTGCATTTCCTTCTACTGTCCCAGTTACTGACCTGATCATGAAAATCAGTGTTTGTGAAGCTGAGAGTGGACAAACATAATTTATCTGCTACGTGCCACCACAAGCAAGAAAACTTGTGGAAGATGGCAGTAATATTGCTGTTCACTTTAATTTTATGCTGTTAGTTCTAAGCTCCTCAAATCCACTTTTACGCAGTCCGGGAGAGAGGAAAACGCTTTTCTCAAGTGTCACTGTCTTTGTTCCAGTTTCCCTGGCAGTGCTGATTCCCTTGGCTGCTATGTGTGCTTGGCTCTCTCAGGCCATTCTTCTCTAATGTGGTGGTGGTGCAGGACAACCACATGGGATCCAGCCCCCCGATTCAGAGGGCTTTCTGCTCTTGGCTGAGCAGCCCTAGTAACTGAAGTCAAGGAAGCCCTATTGTGCACTGAGGAATGTGGTGGGAAGCTGCTGTGCCCTTCCTAACACTCTCAGTGTTGGCATGAGGGAACTGGGGGAGCAAAGGCCAACTTATTTAATAGATCTCTCCCCCTCCTTCCCACAAAGCCAAAGGTGCACAGCGAGTGTTGTACCTGCTCTGCTGTCTGACAGCTGCAATTTGTATTTCCTTTTGCCCAGGCCAACCCACTGAGCTTACATAAGTGTCTTTCTGTCCCATTCCATGTCAGAGCAATTTTAAATTTAAATCCCGGTGCTGTGGGATATTGCCTAATCTGATTAGAGAGCGTGTACCCAGTACCTTCACTGCGGCATTGCCAGTTCTTCTAGACTGTTGTACGTAAGTCAGAGTTTTACAAGTGCTGCTGTACATCCAGAGTGTGGATTGGAGTTTAGACTCTACTTCTATTGTAGTAATTTATTAAATATTATTTCCTAGGTTTGGGGAAAATTACTTTTGATAGCATGGTAAAAACTCCACTTTAAGACCTATGGAATCAAAGTATTTTTTAATTGTCTGATTTTCTGTATTACCATATAAGCAGAAATGAGCCCAATGCCAGTGAAATGTCCAGCATGGTTTCCAGATGGAATAATGGCACTAGCAGTGGTAGGGCAGGGCAGAAGCAAATCCTCTCAAGAGGAGCCTCTGCTGAATCTCTGGTCTTCCCACTGCTGAGGTTTTTGAATACTTGTGATGTTTGCCAAAGGTTGTGCTGTGTGAGGAAACTGAGCACATCCCATATGTGATTGTTTGAACAACTGCCCCAGCTGCCTGCCAACACCCCCTCAGCCTCAACACAGATGTGCTGGAGCATCTCATGGTGCTTCAGCCTCACATTCAGCATTACAGAGGTACTGAAACAGGGCTGGCCTCCTTCCTTCAAGGGTTCTTTGCTTTATTCATTAAGGTTTTCTAACTAACCTTCTGGTTTGTCTTTTCCCTGGAATCTTGCACTGGACTAAATTTCTCACTGCATTCCATGGAGGCTTGAATGCACACCCAGAACTCTCCAAAGCGTGGGAAGGCTGGAGCAGCAAGGACAGGCTTTATGCCCAGTGTTCTCCTGCAGAGCAAGAGGCTGAATCCATGTTCCTCTTCATCCATGTTCCTCTTGGCTTGGTTGTTCAGTTCTGAGATCCAGCACAGACTCTGCAGGGGCAGCTGTAAAGATGAATTTCTCCCTCATTATGGAACAAAACAGGATATATATATATATATATATATATATATATATATATATATATATGTCCATGTAGTGTTTATTTATTTGGATGTGATTTTATCTTGGTTTGCGTTTTTTTGTCTCCAACACACTCGGCCTCTTCCAGTACTTGGAAGCTCCTGCTGATGACAAAGCACAACCCAAATGCAAATTGCAACAACAACAAATCTAATCTAGCACAGGACTGTTTGTAAAACACTAGGACACCCTGATGGTCTTTTGCTTCTTGGAGGCTGTGCGGGCTGACAAGAGCCGCTTTCAGTTCTGGATGTTCATCAGTAGATGGTGCTGGCAAACTGCACATGTGTTGTGCACCCCGGGCCTTGCCTGCACCAGCCATCGATGGCTCTGCAGCTGGGGAGGGCCAAGTTTCAAGGTTCTTCCAATCCAGACCCAGTACGGAGCCCCATTCTATTGACGCCATGAGCTGTATTTTCTCTTGCAGCAGGAAATGCATTGCCTGAAGGGCTCAGGCTGCTGACCACAGCCAGAAATGGCAGTTACTGGTGCACAATTTGCATGGAAATACAGAAAGCTGGGAGGTGCTATCTGCACATGGAAGGACTTGTGACAATGTGAAGGCACATTGATGGATTTTCCTTCTTTGAGTCTCATCTTGAAGTGGAACAGAGAGGAAGGTTACAAGCACAATCCTTGTTCTCTCCTCACCCAGCAAACCTTCAGCTTCCAACTGAAAACTTTATTTTTTATTGGTGACTCTGGCCTGATAAGCATTACAAAATGCTGAAATGAGAAGCTGAAGAAAAACACAGCATTTACTTGGGAGGGTTTTATGTTTCTTTAACATAATTTAGAATTCGAAGTGAATGACTAATAATCTCAATCTTCCTTTACACAAATCTGTAAATAAAATTGTTGTTGATCTTTAGATGACCTCATGGCCAATGTTGCCAACATTGTCACAAGGTGTAGTTTCACACTGGCAAGTGTTTCATGTGCTGCAATCTCTGGTTTGAGGACTGGACCGGGATATGGTAAAAGGAGCTATAAAGAAGAACTGGACAATAAACTGATTGTGGATGGGTTCAAAGTAGATGTGCAAAAGTACTTTCTCATTCTGTTTTTTCCAGTTGAAAGAGTGCTGTGGAAGTTTGTAGGAGCCACACACACTAAAGCTGACTGAAATATCCCAGGTCATTTTTCATAATGTATATTTATTTCTTTAGTTTTACTTTATTTAGATTTTGGAAATGTACTTAACACCAACAATGGTTTTGGAAAAGGTGCAAGAAGGAAACCATGGTCAGAAACAGAAAGTGAGGAGTCATCACTGCAACCTGTCATATTACTGTGCTTGTCACTTAAGCTTAGTGAAACGTTTGCCTTATATTAACAGCTAATTACAACCACATGTAAAACTTGGCATCATTACCCAGGATTAAGTCCTGTTCCTTGATTTGGTTTACTATTTAATTCCTTTGGGAGCATTTTAGAGAAAGGTATTTTAGAGAAAGGTATTTTACATAAGTGCACACTGTTCAGAACTTTTAAAATTCACTATTAATGCACTAATAAAGGAGGCAACTGCTATTTTTAGCTCTGTAGACTCATAAAACATCTATAGGGAAAAAATCATAAGTAGGTCTTAGAGATTATTTTAGGGGGCCTGTGTTGACTCTACCCTGCCTCCTACTGAGTCAATAAGAACAAAAGGGATTATTTTAGGGGAGCTGTGTTGATTCTGCTCTGCATCCTACTGGGTCAATAAGAACAAACCAGAAGGGCAGAGCCAAGCCCTTCCATGAGACACTCAGGTTGGAAAGCTCTTTGGGCAGGGAGGTGTTGTTTCTGTGTGTGTGTTTAAGTAGCCCAAAGTCCTGCTGAAGTGAACCTGAGTTGTGACTTGGTGCCTTACAGAGCGATCCGGACGCCGGTAGAGGACTCTGTCCCAGCTCACCCTCTGTCCAGCGCCGGGGCCTGGGGCCGTGGGGATCTTCTTGCTGACGCTGTCGCTGCCCGGGTGGGTCACCAGGAGCCGCAAAGCTGCTGTCCACGTGGACTGGTGCTGACATCTCCCGCCCGGCTGCTGCCAGAGCCTCGCCCGCCAAGCCCAGAGACATGGCCACCAACGGAACCAAAGTGGCGGACGGACAGATCTCCACCGAGGTCGACGCTTCCATCACCAATGACAAGCCTAAAACCTTGGTAGTAAAAGTGCAGAAGAAGAAGACGGACGTTCCAGACCGAGACACTTGGAAAGGGAAATTTGACTTTCTTATGTCCTGTGTAGGTTACGCCATTGGCTTAGGGAATGTGTGGAGATTTCCGTACCTCTGCGGCAAGAACGGGGGAGGTATGTTTGCTTTCTCCTTATTGCAACCTCTGACGTATTTCACCGAATCACAGAATCTGATGAGTTGGAAGGGACCCACAAGGATCATCAAGTCTAACCCATGCCTCCAGAGGATCATCCCAACCCTCCTGCAGCTCTGGCAGCCTTGGGGCTGTGTCCACTGCCCTGGGGAGCCTGGGCACTGCCCAACCACCCTCTGGGGGAAGCACAACCTTGTCCTGAGATCCAACCTACCCCTGCCCTGACCCAGCTCCAGGCCATTCCCTGGCTCCTGTCTCTGCCCCCCCCCAGTGCAGAGATCAGTGTCTGCCCCTTATAAAGAAGTTGTAAGTGCAATGAGGTCTCCCCTCAGTCTCCTCCATATATTTGTATATTAGGACTCACCACAAAATTATCAGCAAACCAGAACATTTTTTTATTAGCTTTTTCATTTATGTAAGTGGCTTTGGTTTGGGATTTTTTTAAAATATTTTTTTCTGCTTTACAGTTGCCCAAGAGGGTTGGAGCCATTTCTGAATGTGGTGTCATGCTCTGAGGTCTGCTCTGAAGATTATTTTAACTTTTAGCTGGCAGTTGCACTTTAAAGGCCCTAAAGTATCAGAGCAGAACTAAAGGACCTTGCCCTCCAACCAACCCCTCAGATCTTTCTCTTTTGGCCTGCGTTTTTGAGAGGATTTCATACAGTTCCTAATACTGACTGAGCCCACCATAAAAGGCTGACTCCAGCTGGAGAGCAGCCAGTTCTGGTTAAACCCTTTATGTTATCTGTGATAGACAGAGGCAACAAAGTACACAGCCTTTTGGATTTCAGCTTTTTACTTAAACAGAAAATATTTAAATGATGACGAGGTATGTTTTTTCCCCTTATTTTCACCTCTTGGGGTGCTGGTTGAGAAGTGTCCATGTGTTTTCCACTATTTTGCAAAGATACATTTAAGAGAAAAAAAGAGGGATGGGAACGGTGGAAACTCACTTGTGTTTTTTCTCCACTGTAACAGATTTCTTATTTCTTTTTAGGTGCGTTCCTGATTCCATATTTTCTTACTTTAATTTTTGCTGGGGTGCCACTGTTTCTTTTGGAGTGTTCCCTTGGTCAATATACATCTATAGGAGGCCTTGGGGTGTGGAAGCTTGCTCCAATGTTCAAAGGTACAGTATGAATTTTGAATTACTCTTCATTTTTGGCCAAGTTGCAGAAGTTGCACAAAGAGACAGGGCAAGGATGTTTCTTGATGCCTTCATATTTTTAATTAAGCCATGATTTTCTGCAGAAAACCCTAATTTTTTAAGGTGCAACTGACAAATTTAAAACATGAAACAGGGTACTATTCATTCTCCATTAAAAATATCAAGAGGCACTAGAATCTTAACAACCTTTTGGACTTCAAAAACTCTTGGGGATTTTTGTGCAAACATATAAAATTTGTTAAAAGTAACATAATCTAGCAGTAGTAGTCTGAGCAGGTGTGGAGTTGTTCATTTGGTAAACTTGGGTATATTTATCTGAGGTCACAGAGCTTTGTACTTGAAATTCAAAAGCCAGGCACTTCAAAGATGGCAATTTCATGCTGAGTTGCTTAAGACAATCTCGCTCCATACTTAGACTTTTAGCTAGTTTAAGGTTTGATTGCTAGAACCTCAAGGTTGTAATCCAGAATCTGCAAAGGCCTCCAAAACTGGCCTTTTCCCCACTTTTAGTCCCAAATCCTTTGGCACTTCAGAGCTCCTGAGCTGACTTGTGCACCAGCAGAGTTGCACACGGAGTTATAAATTGCTCCACACAGTAGGACTGACAATTAGCACAGGGTGAGTTAGAAGTTTGTTTAGATTGAATTTTGTTCTGGGAAATTTAGTCCAGTGAGGTGAAATTGTTTCTCACAGAGGAGTATTTTTGCTCGAGTTTCTGCTGTTTGTAGGGATTAGTGCAGACCTTACTTTGCTTTATCCTGATTATTGTGAGCACTTCTTCCTGTGTAATGTCATGGGGCAACTGTCACCAGCCCGAATATTTTAAAATACCCCTGAAGTCTCCATGTGGAGTAGAAGACAAGGCATCCTCAGGGCAGAACCCTGACATTTCTTTAGTCTGGGGTGACAAAACAGCAACATTTTGATTGGTGTCTCAAATTGCCAGCTGGCCTTGTCACGCATTCTCACTTTTTGTGCATCTGCCACAAGCTTCTGTGGAGCTGATGTTCCAGAGAATGAGCTGATTCAGCTCTTTTTCCTGAGAGGGAAAAATGCCAGTAAAATCTCAGCAGCAGCAGCAGCAGCAGCAGGTGTGACTGCACCACACAAAGAACTGGACACTGACATAAATTAAATTTATGGATGACTATCTTCCAAACAAATAACGTTTTTGTAGTGACACTTCTAAAGTTTCAACTCAGCTTCTACAAAATTTGGTAAATGGTACCTGCTCCATATGTTGTATTTGTCCTGAGCTGCAGCTCTTCAATTGGTGCGTGTACAGACATTACTGATTTTTTTTTTCTTTTTGTTTTATTTACAGGTGTGGGACTGGCTGCTGCAGTCCTTTCCTTTTGGCTAAATATTTACTACATTGTGATTATTTCGTGGGCCATATACTACCTGTATAATTCCTTTACCACTGTAAGTGTGTGTGTCAGAATGGGTTTGGAACTGTTTGTGGAATGTAAAGCAGAGTGATACATAGATACCTGAGTAATCTGTCTCAATGTAAATGGTTAACCCAAAATGCATAGAAATCAGTAGGATAAGCCTTTCCTCACTAAAGAAAAAATATTTTTTAAACATCCTTTTCTCATTTTTTTTTCTCCACAAAAAATTTAGAACAGAAAACTGTGAGGAGAATGTCAGAGAAGAAATATTAATAATAGGTTCTTTTGGAGCCACAAGCTTCTCTTTCTTACCAATTTGTTAAAATTTGCTCATTTTAATCTTCAGAGCCACTGCTCTTACATCAGTACCCTTTTAGTTTATTACCCATCTATACCATTAAATCACAACATCCCTGCTTGCTCCTCTCCTTCCCTTGTCCTGGCAATGCCACCAAGAGCTCCAGGACTTCTTTGTTCCTCTAGGCCAGTCATTCCTCCAAGAAAAATTCTAGTGTGTAATTAAAATATCTTTTTCTTCAATAGCAGCCAGGCAAACATTATTTCTGTGGGAAATCGTATCATTGCAATGTGGTTTAATAATGGAGGGTTTTATTAAAGAAATCCCCATGGAATGGAAGGCCTGTGATTTGATTAGCTCCATTCAGTGTTGTTATTTTTGCTTTGTTTTCTTTCCTGTTTACTTTATTTTTAGCTGCCTTTTTTTCCCCCTCAAGGGTGATTCATCAGCTGAGTAAGTCTGGTCTGATCTGTGGGGTTTGGCCATCTGAGGAAGCATTCTTACATAAGTCTCAATAATTAATGCATCATTGTTCAATTGTCTCTTCTATAAATGTTCATGCTTGCTTGTTCTTGGCTTTAAAGTATTGTCCCTTGACCAAATTTGCATTAATTACTGTCTAGGAGTGACAGGGCCATTCTTTGTTATCCTCAGAATTGTTATTGATGTGAAAGGTCAGTCATAGGCTGGAAGTGGTTTTCAGGCCCATGTGAAATGAATATTGACTTCTGATTCCCTTGAAGCTTCTTATCTTTGAATATAAAACACGCAGTACCCTGATACAAGATTGCTGTAAGTGGGTTTTCCAAGAATCACTTTCAGAAAACTATCTAAGTTCTGTGTAAATGAGGTTCATTCCAGTGGATATCGTGTGAAAAGAGATTCTGCTCCTCAGAATTTCTGAAGAGATGTAAGGGATGCATGTAGAAAATACATGTATAAAACATAAATGTTACCTTTTTCTAATTATCCCCTGACCTGAGAGGAAAATGAAATTCTCTGATCAATAACCATCACACCTTTATTACTTCTTGTGCAGCAAGAGGTGACAGGAGCCCCTGGAGGTCCCAATGCTGAGGGTTTATCAGACCCCAGAGAGTTTGGGCTCATATGTCAAAGAAAGGAAGAGCTATTTTCCCAACTGATTCCCATAATTGATATGAAGTTAAGTAACTTTCTTGGCAGTGCTCTGCAGAGCTCGAGGTGTGTTAGTTGTGCACTCAGCTGTCAGCTCTGCTGAAGAGAGGGACACCTGAGGCAATGCTTGCTTAGAAAATGCCTGACTTCAGGTTTTTTCCTTCTCTTTCTTAAATAGACTCTTCCTTGGAAACACTGTGAGAACCCCTGGAACACCGACCGCTGCTTCTCCAACTACACCTTAGCAAACACCACCAACATGACAAGTGCCGTGGTGGAATTCTGGGAGTAAGCTGATCATTTTTCCTCTCTTTTGTTCCTGTGCATGTGCAAGGAGCAGCTTGTTGTCCTTCCTATGATATCCTGTGAACTACCTGCCCAATTCCCCATTTTGTTGGCTTGTTCCAGACGCAACATGCACCAAATGACTGATGGATTGGAAAAGCCAGGGCAAATCCGATGGCCACTAGCAATTACTCTGGCAATTGCCTGGATTCTGGTGTATTTTTGTATCTGGAAGGGGGTAGGCTGGACTGGAAAGGTAAGATTAAAAAATACTGTTAACACTTTTCAATTAAAAATACCCATTTTACACTAATATTCTGAAAACTCTTGAGGTAAGAGGCACTGGGGACAGTTTGGCTGGAATAGCTCTGTGAAGTATTTAATTTCTATTATTAATTGCATTTATTGCACAGCTCTTGCTGGACTTGGATGCATAAGGAAGTGTTGAGCTCCTCCCTCCTTTCCTTGTGTTGAGTGAGAGGTGTAGGAGGGTGTTGCCACAGGGCTGCCTGCAGGCTGTGCCTCTGGGGGTCTGGCGGGTTGCTGATCACAAAATAGACTTTACTAATGAATTAAAGGAAATTATCATATTTGGCAGACCTTTCTCCAGGAATGAAAGGGCAACAGCATCCCCAAAGTGGCAGGAAGAAATCTTAGGGAAATGAAAAGCCACAGCCGCGAGGGTTCTCATCCAGCTGAAGGGTTGGATTAGAAAGCCTCAGATCTGGTGCCGAGGACTAGGATTTGCTCACACTGAAGGAATGAGTTGTTAAATTTTGGTAAGATGGCTGTAACTGTGACCCCCTCCAAGCTGCATTTGAGCATGGCCTAGCCGAGCTCAGACCAAACCATTTTATTTCTCCCTTCTGCAAAGAAGGTGGCAAAAAGAGGCTTGACTTTGGAGTTTGATGTTGCAGAGTCTCGATCTTTGTGCTTTTGGGACTTCCTCTTGTTAAATACCAAAAACAACAAAAAAGAGAGAGAAGTGTGAGCCCCTCATGTGAAAAATTCCTCGTCCAATGCATTCCACCTTCAGGAAAATAACCAACCTTCCTTTAGACATGGTGTCTAGGGAATTGTGCAGTAGGCACTCCCCTTCCCACAGCAAGTTTTCCATTGGTAAATGCTTCAGTTTTAAGTTGCTGTTACAGTATTTTCAGGGAGCAGTGTTTTCTGAAGTGTTAACGAGCACAGATTCTTCCTTCCACACTTACCATGTCTTGTTTCTTCACATCAGGTGGTTTATTTCTCTGCTACTTATCCTTATGTTATGCTGCTTATCTTGTTCTTCCGTGGTGTAACACTGCCTGGAGCAAAGGAAGGCATTTTGTTCTATATAACTCCCAACTTCAGTAAGCTTTCAGACTCTGAGGTAAATATTCAACCCTTGTAAGCAGAAGTTTCACTGCTGACTGTTCACCTTTCAGATGTATGACCTGCTCTTCAAGTGCAGAAACAGATTTTTTTAAAAATTATTTCCTGCCATCAGGTTTGGCTGGATGCTGCCACACAGATTTTCTTCTCCTACGGGTTGGGTCTTGGTTCGCTGATTGCCCTTGGAAGTTACAACCCCTTCCACAATAATGTTTACAGGTAAGCAGATGGCTGCTCACCTTGCAGTGGCACTTGCCTGTCTCAGCTGGAGCTGGATTCTGTCTTGCTGTGCACTAAATCAATGAAATAAAGTGTAGTCTTGAAGTGTTCTATCTGACATGGGATAGAGATATCCCATATCTGACTAGGGATGAGATGTATAACAGCATTTACCCTAATGGCAGGGACAGTATGACTTACCCAAACTGTGAAATCATAAATCATGAAATCTCTTCACGGGAAAAGGGGATGAAAATTTGCTCTGCCTGCTGTTTAAAGTGCTTTACCTTTCTTTCAGGGACTCCATTATTGTGTGCTGCATAAACTCATGCACAAGCATGTTTGCTGGCTTTGTCATCTTCTCCATTGTTGGCTTCATGGCTAATGTCACCAAGAGGCCTATTGCAGATGTTGCAGCATCAGGTACCCCATATATTTTTCTCTGAGTCGTACAGTGGCATCAGTTATTTTTTGTTTGTAGTTGTTTAAATTCGCTCGCTCAAAGCTCCCTGTCCCCTCAGTCTGATTCTCTCAGGGAGATCATTGTTCCAACCTCCCCAGGCAGCACCAGCAGGATCATTTCGTGGCCAGCTGCCTGCTGCTCTCAGAGCCTGGAGTGCAGTGGTCACTCCTGGGCTGAGCAGGGAATGCTGATGAGCCCGTGGATTACAGGGAATGTGTTTACATGAGGTGGCAGCACCGTTTGCTGCCTCAGTGCTTGGCTGTGACATCAGATTATGAGTTGCCTGCTTCTGGAGTTTTTAAAAGCAAACTGAAAGGAGGAATGGGGATCATTTGGGGGAGTTTTTCATCCGATATTTCCATTGAAGTTTTTATTTCCTTTTTCTGCTCCTTGAGGTTAAGCTTTTGAGGCAGAACCACTTCTCACCTGTTCAGACCTACAGCTATTTCATGGGACCCTTGGTTATGAAAGTCATTTTATTTAGGGCAGTGAGATGTCCATGGAAGGATTATGCTTTTCTTTGCAGTTTCTTGCCAGTCTTCCAGATGAAAAAGCTTAAAGCAGCAGAGCAGATGGTTGCCCTAACCCAGCTGGTGCACCAGATACTCACTTAGCAGTTCTGGCCACAGGGAGGGATCTGATAACTGAAAGCTTGGTTGGAAGTCACTGGTGGACAAAATATATCTAACTATGCTAGCAAACATATCCCAGTGGTGAAATATTACCTTAGTTGGAAAAACAGAGCATTTAAGCCCTAAAAAATAATCTTCAATAAGCGACACATCCAAAGAAATTAGGAACAAAATAATGATGGCATTAATGGCATAAATTTTTAGCTGAAAATGCTCCATAAAGTCATTGGCGTGTGAAATAAGCTTTTTGGATTTATGAATTTGATACAGATATAGCTAGAGGAAGGCTACACCTGCAAACAGAAGAATATTTTACATCATATTAAGCTCCTAAAGTGCATTGGAATGTACCAAAGATAATAGACTTCCTAAAGATACCCATGACCTCCTGTGGCCACTAATTACAAAGGATATTTAAAAATTCAGCCCTTTAATTAAGGTTTCTATTCTCCTGGCAAGCTCAGAAAGTCGTGCTTTATTTTAGCATCATGAGATGCAGTTTTGCGATTTTTATACAACTTTGTAAAATAAATGATATTATTAAAACCTGTGGCTGCATTTCTGTGAATGTGTAACAGAGAAAAATTAACATATTTATCTGAAGTTTATTTTGCCCTCAGCACTGCCATTGGGATGGCTTTCCAGTCATATCTGCTCTTGCTAGCAAATAAATAACTGCTTCAAAATCCTCATTGCACTAACTTTGACAGTTCAGGTGCTAATGCCAGTGCTTGCTCCACTGGTCTAGGAGCTGTGCGTGTCCAAGCACTTGTCACACACAGAATTTTAATGCAAACTGGAAAATCAGAGACCCTCCTTAGGTGAGACATACAGATTTTATTTCTGTGCTTATTTAGTTTTCGTCAGACTTCCCTCTGAACCTGACATCAGCTGCCTCCAGCTATGCTGTGAGAACAAAAGGAGCTCCTTTTTTAATAAGAATTTACATTGTCCTCCCCACACTGTGCCCCTCCCTGCAGTTATTAGGAATACAAGTTGAAAGGTTAGCCTGTTCACATCTACATTGTTTATCAAAATGTATATTTTAAGATAAATAACGGAACAAAACAGCAGATTGGAACATGCTGGGAAGTGTCTTCTCCATTTCCGAGCTGTCTTTGTTTCTCTTCTGAGCTGCTTGGTGCAAAGCAGGAGATCACAGCTCTCAACAAGTGCTTGGGGGGAGAGAAAGGTGCAAGATGTAATCCCAGCCAGGGATAACATTCCCTGTCTCTCAGATGCAGCTTCTGAACTGCATTTAGTATTCTGGTTGATGGGTTTAGGGGGGTCTTAGGGGTGCTTTCTTGTTTTGGTTGGTTCATTTTCGAATGAACCCCTTGGTCAGTGAACCCTGAGCTGGAATCCCTGGTCGGAGGCTGCGTCCCTGACCCAGCAGTCCCAATCAACCCCAAACCTGCAGCAAAGAATCTCAGCAGCAGCCTCTCACATAGACATTTTCTCTCCTGTTTCTCCTCCCAGGCCCTGGACTGGCATTTCTGGCTTATCCAGAAGCAGTGACACAGTTACCAATCTCTCCTCTGTGGGCAATACTGTTCTTCTCCATGTTGCTCATGCTGGGAATTGACAGTCAGGTAAAACTGGTGTGAAAATGAACAAACAAGGCAAGTTTTCTGCAGCTGTTTTGGTGTGAGATTGTCCTCTCCCTCTGCTCCCTGCACTGCCAGCTGGCACTGGTGCAGAAAGGTTTCTGGAATCACACAAAGAATAGGAGGTACCAAGGTTCCAGGACCCTGGGACAGGAAAAAGCTGATCCTAAGACACTTCTGCTCTTCCACAAACTGTTGGAAGCATATGCAGAATGGGGAGAAAAATTATTCTGCAGGTAAAAAGAGGTTTTCTTTGAAATATTCCCTGTTAAATCACAGTGTTACAAATACCTTTGCAATGTCCAGCTATGTAGGAGACACTGGGATATGTTTTACAAGATTAAGATACCACAAGTATTTCTGAAAGGTGACTTCAGAACGTACCACTGGAGCAAAAATTGCAGCACACATTTCATTTTAAACACATGAATGTCTGGAGCCAACTCGTTACTGAGGACATTCCATGTGTTGGTGTGTTCAGAAATCACTTCTCAAAGGAAAGGATTTATTTGTTCAGTCCTCAGCAAGGCTGTACAAGGTATCTGACAACTGCAAATGAACCTTGTTCAAAATGAGATATCCAGCCTTATTGTCTAGGTTAAATAATTAAATAATGAAGTAACTAACACATGGAATCTTTGTGACATCACCAAAAAATGACCCTGGACAAGATAAAAACTGTTAAAAAGGACGAAACAGAAACATTCATTTATAGGGAACAATCACACTGTCAGCACCAGAGAGAGCACCCGGCCTTATTTCACAGAAGACACTTTGAGGACTCTGTCAGGGAAGTGCCTCCTGCCTTCTGAAATGTTTGGTCATCTTTATGTGACCAACCTCCGAAGATCTGCTAATCTACCTGCAATCAGCTGCAGTTGGCAAAGCAGCCCCTCGCAGTTCTTAGCTGAGCACATAAAGGAATATGGGATTTTCTGGCTTAGCACTGTACCAGTCTTTCAGCAGAGAAAATCCATCATTTTCTAACAATCCAAGCTGACTTCAGCCTGTGAACCAAAAGACAAAAAGACCAAGAGGGCATTTTATCCTGTGAGATGAAAGAAAGTTGAAAATTAATGTTTTTCTATTTCTTTGTTTTTCAATGAGCTTCGGGCTTGACATTAAAACCTATTGCTCAATCTGGGGGGAAACTGCTGTGAAATTAATTGGGTCAAAAATATTCTTGAAAGAACTTGTCTCTAGGCAACTAACAGCTGAATAAAGTAGTCTAATATTATTAAAAAGAATATAAATCTACGGGCTGTCATGCTTTCTGCATTTTCTGTCAGTGAGACATTTCATACACTGTAATTTACAGGAGCTGTAACTATTGGTTGAATTCTGATTGCACTGCTGAAAATTAATAAAACTTTACATACACTCTGGTTTTCACTATTCATAATGACAGCATTTATCTGAATATACACATAGAGAAAAATCCTGAAGTGTTGCTGTGCTCTCCATTAGGAGGGCACAGCCTCAGCAAAAATGTTTTCTGAAAAATTACTTTTCTGCAGAAAGTATTTGATTTACTACATATGAGACTCAATTTTGTGTCTTTAACATCAGCCACAAAGCATTAATCTAATTAGACTCTCCGTGTCTGTTGGCTTTTGTGTATGTGAATAAATTACATACAAAAGAAGTGTTTTTGTAGGATGGAGGGATCAGAGCCCTCACCTGTGGGTGTATCATCTTTATCACCAGAAAAATCACTTCCTGTTCACAGAGCAAATGCTATAGCTCAGAGTTTGGAATTTTGAGTGTTTTTTTAGCTGGAAATCTTTTTGCACAGATCGTTTTAGACAGAAACAAGGATATTCAGAAGCACTGCTTCCACTGGAGTCAATTGAATTTTCATTTATCATTGAATGGGTGCAGCCTTAGGCCAGTGATGGGGAGAGTTGAAAACTCCTCCCCTCGATGTAATCCTGCCACGCATTGCATTGTATTTCCTGTCTACCTTCCCTTGCAGTTCTGCACTGTGGAAGGATTCATAACAGCTTTGGTGGATGAATTTCCCAAGTTGCTGCGCAATCGGAGGGAAATCTTCATCGCTGTCGTGTGCATTGTTTCCTACCTGATAGGGCTGTCCAACATCACTCAGGTATGTGGGGTCTGTGCCTGACATCCAGAACGTGGTTTATTTGTCCCTTCCCCAAGCCAGCCAGGAATCTTTGCAAACCACTGGAGTGCAGGGATCCACCTCAATTCCCTAGATATAAATTCCAGGCAGCAGGCGTGAACTTGTAAGAGTAAAATGCCTGTGGTCCATGGATGCAGTGTCCTCCTGTAGGGTTCAGGTGACAACAAAGTGCACATGGCAAACTATGTGAGGCGAATTTTTGAATTATTAAACAACAAACAATAAAGTGAAATTGAACTAGATTCTAGCAGTAATCTTAATTTTTGTAATTATTGACCTCTACCCTTATAAGACTTTAACCCGATCACTTTTATTAATTGACAGTAATATGTCTCTAACCTATTCACCACTGGTAGTTTGTAGCTTACATTTTAGTCTGTCTTGAAATTGGAGTCCTTGTTATAATTTTAATGCTTCTTTCTTATATGTTCTAGGGTGGAATCTATGTGTTTAAACTTTTTGACTACTACTCTGCCAGTGGGATGAGCCTCTTGTTCCTTGTATTCTTTGAGTGCATCTCGATATCCTGGTGCTATGGTAAATGACAGGTTTTTACTTTTCCCCCTAAGTTTGGCACATCACAGGGGTGCTCCATCTCCTGGTCTCTTGGGCTATGTGTGCACATGCTGAGGGTGGAACTGAAATTGGCCTTGGTTTTCTCTGCCTGTAATTCCACTGGGGACTCAAAGTTGGCTTGTGGAAGGTCCTGCTGCCTCTTTAAACATCTCACGTATGGGCCTGGAAGTCTTTAGTGCTGGTGGTGTCAGGAATGTTATACAGGTGACATCTCATCTCTTTTCTCATCCCCCCTTCCTTGGAAAGCCTGGATCTTTAGAGGAGTCAGGTACTGCTGTTCTCGAAGTAATGTCTCAGGGCTTTGGGGCTTGGTAGTGTTTTATTTCCAGAAATGGCTCTGGCACCCCAGGGTCTTGCAGTGAGTGATTCCTTGATCAGTTAGGGCAGAGTTGCCCTGAAATATCCAGAAGCGTGAACTGGCAGGCTCTGGCTGTAAAGATTCATGGATCTGTGTCATATTTGTGCATATGACCTTAGTTCTGTGTTAGAACTTTGAGGAGCTGCTCCCATGATTACCAAGGCACTTCAGCTTATGTTACACAACTGATGCAGAGCTGGATAACTGGAGTCTTCCTGCTGCCTTTTAATGGGCTTGAGAGGATGGAACAGCATTTTATAGGGGAGAGATACTGCTGATGAATCCAGCAAATGCAAATGGGAAAATACACCAGCTCAATAATGAAGAAATCAAAGCTATAAATGCTGTGATAGACCTTTGGGAAGCTGATGGAGAGCAGCAGCAGGAGGGCTCGTCTTTGATTTTATATCCACTGCTGCATGTACATGGTGTGCACCAGACTGAAGCTGGTTACTGCCAGGATGGGTTGGGTTTATTTATAATTTAACTGGTAAAATGTACTCTAGATTTCTCATTCTAATAAGAGTTGAAACAAACCAACGATGTTTTTTGCATCTGGCCTTCACACATATGAATTTGTTCAGTCATTGCATGGGAATAAGTTTGTTAGTCTCTAATAAATTAATTAGGATGTGGAAGAATGTGAACAGATGATTTTTGGTGCTTCTGAGTTTTCATATTTTTTCCTATTCAGATAAGTGTTGGGATCTGTGTAGAGCTTCCAAATACATTTAACTTATGACAGTGTCTCAGAACCACTGAGCTTTCAGCTCACTCAATGACCTGATATGTATTTCTTATTTCTATATTTAGGTGTCAATAGATTTTATGACAACATCCAAGAGATGGTGGGATACAGACCCTGCATCTGGTGGAAACTCTGCTGGTCCTTTTTCACTCCTATCATTGTGGCAGTAAGGAACAAACTTTTATTATACGGTTCAAAGGATGTAAATGAGGTGCCCTGTGTACTACAGCATTGTCATTTCCACCCTCACAGGTTCATATTAACTCTGACTTCATTCCTTTTTTAAGGAAATGAGCAATACCATTGAAGGCAATAAGCAAAATAACAGTGTCATTAGAGGAAGCTTGTGCCCTAAGAAAAGAAGTCAAGATTTGTATTAGATCTCTGGAAATGGTAACTAGTGAAAAGTTTGACTGGCAGAGGTAGAAAACTGTAAGAAACAAATTTTGACAATTTCTTGTATTCTTAGATGGGGTTTAGTCATCTCTCTAAAGTCCAAATTTTCCATGTACAAAAAATACCCACATTCTGTAAAACTGAATTCCTTCACAGACACTTTTTCTGGTGACAGAGATGGGCTATAAAGTGATGGTCCTCTCTCCTGGGATTCTGTGGCACATATTAAACCCTTTATATGGGCAAACTTTGCAAGAAATTTGTGGACAGGAAATCATAGGACAGTCTTTTTCTAATTCTAAACTTTATCCAGTTAATCCCATACAATATATCATGAAATAATAAGCAAAATAATGTAAATTTACTGCACATAATATAGTCAACCCTTATGCAATAGAAAAACTAGTCAAGCAGCCACTATTATGCATGAGACAATTATTGTCACTCCCTGACACTTCTCTGATAATCCCATGCAGGCAGACAAGGGAAAGCAAATAAAGAACACTGAAGAGGCACAGAAATTTGTTTATATTGAGGGTTCCTTGAGGCATCCCTATCTAGGTGAAGGCAACCTTGATTTTTCTGAAAACAAGCGTTCAGGAAGATGTAAGAAATGCATTTTTGTTTATTTTAGTGGTGCAGTAGGAGGATGCCCAACATCATGTGTAAAAACTGGTGAGATTTCTCCCGTTTTGTAAAGTCAGAAGAATGTATTGCCTGGTCCAGCTCAGAGCAGTGATGATGTGTTAAAAAAATCTGCCTCCCTGCATTCTCCTCTGGGAATACATTCTGCACAAGGGATCAGAATGAGCTTCCTCCTCTCCTGGTTCAGTTTCCCTGATACAGGCTGGCTTAAGCATTTGAAAGAGGCCAGGATGGGAGTCTTCCCTGGGAATACCATGTTTGCAAGTCACTGTTTGCAAACAACACAAAAGCAACATTTGGGTGCTGCCGCTCAGTGGCACAGTGTACATGTGTAGACAGGTATTCCCAGGATTCCCACCTTTCCCAGCAGCCACTTCCCACTGGCTGTGCAGGTTATCTGAGGACTCCAGCAGTACCGATGGACACCCCTAGCAGAATCCCTGGATGATCTGAGATGCAGGTTATATTTGTGAAAATAGTGTTAAAATGTTTCTTTTGGTAAGAAGCTTCTTGGGAAACTCCAGAGAGACTCTTGAAACCAGAACACTCTGGGAATCTCATCCAAATCTTCCTTTCCTGTGTTTTGCAGGGGGTGTTTATCTTCAGTGCTGTCCAAATGACTCCCCTCACAATGGGAAGTTATGTTTTCCCAAAGTGGGGCCAAGGGGTTGGCTGGTTCATGGCTTTGTCTTCTATGGTGCTGATACCAGGCTACATGGCATACATGTTTCTAACCCTGAAAGGCTCTTTAAAACAGGTAAGTCTCACTTTTTCCTGACCATCCTGAGACCTGTGCACATGATCAGAGATTGCTGAGCACTTATTTGCTGCTGCAGATGTCCTCCCTTGCTTAGCCTAGTTATTTTGCATCGAGCAAGAAACATAAAAGCAAGATCCAACCAGACAAAAAAGACAAGAGAGTGTCTGTACCATCTGTTGTTAAACATAATTGCCCACGTTACATGTGGTCCTTATCTCGGGTTTGACAGTTGCAGACACTTTGCATTTCAGCTCCTTGCACCTCGGAAACGGAGTAGCAGTTTACAAAGTATGTAAATTTGTCCTAATTAATGCAAGACATCCTGTCATGAATCAAGTCAGAGGATGCTCTGGGGAACTGGAAACAAACTCTTAGGGCTAATCCACATAAACTTGGTTTGCCCCAGTCTGCTCAGTGACCCTGTTTAGCATCTCCCTGCGATGTGATCAAAGACTTGAGCTCCTGCTCTGAGTTACGCCTTGCTCTGCTGCAGCTGGGAGGAAGGATGTGGCAAATCTTGGAAGCATTCCCTTTTAGTCTTTATTGAAGGGATTTCTGTGAACAGTTACTTCATGAAGAAATTTAGAGGCCTTTTTCTCCTTGCACTGTGCTCTCTGTCTCTCACCGATTCCTTATTCCTTTTTTTAAAAGGAGATGACGCTTCTCACGTATGAGACACTTAAGTCACTTTTAAGGACCTCAGATATGTGCTGCTAAAGGAGTGGGAAACGTTGATAAGGTTATTGACCCACACACTGCTGAGTAACCACCTAAAATCACTATAACTACTTATTTTTAATCCGGCTGCGTCCTCAGTTTTCCCTCTCCATCTCACGCTGTGCATAACAGCCACTTCTTCAGCCCAACTACTGAAACACTCTATGATTGTAGGAAGCAAACACTGTCAAAACGAATTTATCAGAATTTCTAGAATATTCCAAAATCAGCTGACAGAGTCAACTTTGCAAAGGGCCAGATGATCTTAAGCAGAATTGACGAGTATTACCTCATAAAATGCTCAGATCTTGATCCAAATATTTGTCTTTAGCAATTTTAAAAGACTCAGCGAGGCTTCAGAGAAGTCGATAAAAAATTTCTGTGTTTTTTTCCCACCCCCTGCCTCTTCTTAACTCCTACATTTTGAATGTCTTTCCCTTGGTCTTATGGAAGGCAAGTAGAGAACTCTTGCTCTAAAATACAGCTGCTGCTTGGACACGATTGTGTAAGACCGTGGTGAAAGTTCCTCATCTCAGTCTTGCTGTGGATTAAGGTCTTGTGTTTGAAAGTATTGACAAATGATCGTTAGATAATGGGAGGAGACTGCACCAGTGACAAGCTCTGAGGATCCAAACTGGGCATGACAGGAATGTGAGCTGGGCAAAGAGACTTTGGGAACAGAGAGGGCAAAGAGATGAGGAAAGACAGAACAGAAACAAAACAATCTTAAATACTAATCTGCTTTACCTGTGGCATCCTTGGGGAATGTGGAGCCAGTTCTCTCTGTTCTCCCTGGGGAGACGAGCAGGTCTGAGGTGCAGTGCTGAGTCCCTGCTGCCCAGTGCAGGCTCACAGCTCCTCTACTTGCCTGGGGCTCACAGCACTCTCCCACCTCTTCTCCCTGGGCAAGATCCCTTGGTGGTGCCTGCTGGCATCTAACACTCTGCAAAGGGTCCTTCACCTACCAGAGCAGAGGTAAAACTCTGTTCAGTAGACATTGGTTGGTCCCTGGGGAGACAGGCAGCTGTAATTTTAGCTCTAATGCCTCAACAGAAGTGTTTAGGATTGTATCGAAACAAACCAACCAAACAAACAAACAAAGAATAAGGCTAGAAAGAGTTTTTTGGCTGCCTCATGTTTATTGTTGTCCTTTAAACAGCGCATCCAAGTGATGATTCAGCCAAGTGAAGACATCACTCACCCTGAAAATGGGCCAGACCAGGCCCAACAGAGCAACTCTGCTAACAAAGAAGCCTACATCTAAAACTTCTGCATTGTAAAAGTATCGCTCCTACTCCAGAAAAACAAAAAATATGGTTGAGTATGACCACAAATTTATGTCTGAGAATATAATTACCTACCTCTAGTGGCAAAAAAAAAAAAAAAAAAAGAAAAAAAAAGGAAAAAAAAAGCAACAAGGTCATCTCCACTCCAAGGGAATCGCCATGGGTACGATCCGGCCGTTGCGCGAGCTCAGATGTTGACAATGTTTTGTGTCCTCCAGCAATCCACAGACTGTTAATGTTTTTATCCTTTCACAATAATAGTTGCATTCCTTGGAATTTGTAAATTGATGTGCCAAGACCTTTTTAATCTACCTTTTACCACGACTATTTGAAGTTTTGTGCTGCTGGTTTTTAGTAGTCGATCACTATTTCTTACCGCTGAATCCCAAGACTGTTATTTCTCACTTTGCAGGAGTAAAATTAAGAGTTTGGAGTTGTTTTGTACAAAAGAATGAAGTATTTTGTAAACAAGTGGAAAAGTCTGCCCTTAAAATTTAGTTCCAGCCGAGGCCATTGGACAGGGAAGACACTTCCTTCAATTAAGAGCAGCCACAGCCTTTATAACCATTCCTAGGGCAAATTGAGGTGTTTGTGGCAGTGCAGCCCAGGCTGGTCACGATGGCTGAGCTCTGCCATTCAGGGTGACTTGCAAATGAGGCCATAAATTTCTTTTAAAATACTTATCTTGTTTCTTATAAAAGGGAGGTATCTTTGTGAATCAATATGATGAATTGCCGGTGTTAGAGGCATAAATAGGACTTTTAGCTTTTTTAGCAAAGTAATATCCAAGAGCTCTTAAAGATTCCCAGGAGTAAAATAGGAAGCATTTGCAATCGAAGCTCAGAGCGCCTGAGCTATTATTATGCTGTTATTATTCTACTATTATTGCATTGCCACCAAAATAGAAACCAAAATAATGGCTTAAAGATCGAAGTGAGTTCTAATTTAGGGTTTAATTCCCATTCTTGTTTAATCTGTTAAAGGACTTTTGCAGCTCCTAATAAGCAAACCACAAAATATGGCTCGTTAGCACTTTGAGAACAGTTCCATTTTGATTTCCACGTGACTGGTAGTGATGGAGGCACGAGGGAAAGTTATTTCAATGCGATGCAATCCCGCTCTGGGCTCCGTCTGCATTCGCCACCCAGGCAGAAAGCCCAGGCAGCCCCTGGAATTTTTCCCTGTGTGGGGAGTGCAGCGTTAGCCCCGTATGGCATTTCTCGTTTGGCAGCTATATGACAGACACGGAGGATTATGGAGAGTGCAGTAGCTGGTGTTTGATTGTAAATGACTGTGACAGAACTGTGCAATGAAACATGCTTTTCAGCAACTTTTTTGTGCACCGTACAATGTTAGATAGCACAATTTATGTAGAACTACTACGTGAAAAAACATGTTACCTGTGAATGTTGGGTTTTTCGTTGTTTTTGTCTGAAGGTGACAAACATGTTCTTGCAATAAGGTATTATTCTCAGAATGTCAAGCACATTATGTAGAAATAATATATATATATAATACACATGTATTTCAAACTACATCATAAAATCTCAGAGTATGTTCAGTAGATTCTAAACTGTTCCATAGGTCAATTGTAAAATACTCTGAAATCTAAGCGACATCCCCCACAGCCATAGCTGAGATGCAAATGTCCTGTAAGTCTTTGGGATTTAGAGGAACCCGTCCATCCTCCACAAACATTACACCTGAAACATGCACATCATAATTGTGAATTTCATTAGACTAAGGATAAAAATTCCAACTTTCTCTTTATTGTTTAATGTAATCAAGTCCCATGTTGTTCTAAGAAAAATGCAGTATTTAATGTTTGATTGTAAACAATTATGACAGATGTTTGACAGACCTGCTCTTTAGCAAAAAGCTGTACAAACGTATCACATAGCACAAACTAGTGTTGTAGAACTACTGTGTGTAAACTGTGAATAGCTGTATCTTTTTTTGTAGTACTTGCCCTGGAAAAAAGAAAGATTATTGTATGATCATATATGCTTTTTGCAATAAGGAAATATCCAACACCAAGCAAATCTATCTCTATATAAAAATATATATGTAATATATACATATTCAAAAATATATACAGAGCCTGTTTAAAAGAGTACAGTATTATTTAGTAAATTGCAACATGTTCTATGGACCAAATGTAAAATATTTATAAATTAAGATGCATTTTAAATGTCTATAAACGGTGTCATAATTAAAGCACGATTGTTATGTAAGTTTCCAAGAGTTTAGAGGAAAAAGAATAAAGGTTATATTATACATTAAATTCAGAATTTTGCAGTCTTTCATTGGACAGACAAAATGTGTGTTATTTTCTGTGAAGTGAGTTCCAAGTGTGTCATATATATAGAAATACCCTTTAAATATCAAAATGCTGTATCCCACTTGTGATGTGTATAATTAATCCATGCTATTTCTATGCTGTAATTAGTATGTGCATACATTACAGAGGGAGCTTAAAAGGTGACAGTTAATAGCCCTTCCTGGCATCCTGCTGCTTTAATTCTACTGTTGGAAGATGGCAGACCAGGGGGAAAAAACCTTGGATTTGGAAATGACCATTCCTCAGCTGCATTTCTGCTGATGCTTTGGAGTGTGAGCCTGCAGCACCTGATGTCCCACATCTCTGAGCCATCCCAGGCTGAAGGCAACGGGCTGGTGAAACAGCACCTGGATGCTCCACAGACAGATGCTCCATTGCTACAGAAAATGTCCTGTGTCCCTGTCTCAGCTGCCCTGGCAGGGTGAGAAGATGTGGAGCTGCGGCTGTGTGACACCATGGAGAGACTGGCTGCTCCTGGGCTGGGAATTTAATTATCTAACTGCAAAATTGGAGCAGGACTTCATGCTGGGGAAGAGTCTAAGCAATTTAGAGAACCTGATTAGACTTGAAAATGCTCCTGATAGAAGCGTCTGGAATCGTAGACTTCAACTCCAAAGTGCTGAGCTTAGAAAGGAGCACTGGGGTGTTGGAGTACACGGGGAGGGCAGGGTTCAGAAACAGGCTGGGGAGGGAGGGCAGCAGCAGGGAAGGGAGATCACAGATGGTTCTGGAAGTGGGGCAAGGAGCCACTTCCACGCCTTTGAAATCCAGAGGAAAATGTGAGCCGTGTGTCATGGTTAGGTCATGATCGTTAGGTGGCTGCGAGGAAAATGGTCACAGCTGTTAGAGGTGGGTGGGTGGGCGAGGGGTAAAGGGGGCTAAGGAGGAGGAACCTGCTTGGAGGATATTGTGTTAGTGCTGTGATATTTCCATGTTCTCCTGGAGGAATTTTCTCTTGCCATGCCGCAGAAATCCCAACAGCAATTCAACAAGAAAAATGCAAATAAGGTCACTTCTCCCCTCCAGGACTGCAGGATGCCTGGAGAGAAATCCATGTCCTTGCTTGTCAGGAGTATTAGTTCAGCTACATGTGCTTTTATTCTAAAATAACACTGTGTTGCTTTGGGGAGGTGGGGGCTGGGGGGTCTGTTTGTTTTAAGCCTGATTATTTCTGCTTTGTTCTGCTCAGGCCACAATGGCATTACAATTAACAATTACAGTCGCTCAGCTCCCACTGTTGGCTGGTTCCCAGAGGCTGTAACCCAAAGGCAGGGCTGTGCAGGTGAGCTCATGGCCTGGCAGTGAGTGCCAACCCCCCTTCGTGGCCATAACCTCATGTGGCAGCTCCCCTGAACTCAGCAGGGAGCAGGGGAAAGGGGCTGCACTAAAGCACTGGGACATTCACGTCGTGATCCCTTCCACTTCGGGATGGAGTCACTTCACTCGGATGAGGAGGAGTCTGTGAGCCAGTGCCTACAAACACCCACAGCCAGAAATTATGAGGAACCAGCAACTCAAATTCCTTATTTTCCAGGAACCTGTTTGGATCAACTCAAAGCCAAGTGTGAGCTGCAGGAGCTGCCAGACAGTTTGTG
Organism: Pitta sordida; assembly: GCA_013390025.1. Classification (NCBI taxonomy): domain Eukaryota; kingdom Metazoa; phylum Chordata; class Aves; order Passeriformes; family Pittidae; genus Pitta; species Pitta sordida. The sequence goes on from WEKX01004824.1 coordinate 130,681, forward strand.
ACTCTGCCAAAGCACCACAATTACCCAGTTTCACTCTCCTTCAGCAGAGCAGGAAGGAAGGCACCAGGATTTAAATTCTAAAAGGCCTTTTTACTCTCCCCTCACCCTTCTTTCCCAGCTTCACACACTGCTCAGGATGTTTAAAATAAAGCTGAGAAGAATGAGGTGGGAGGGAGGGGTTTACCCACATACCAATTTTCCTGTTTTTTCCCCTGATCTAAATCTGTCTTGCGTCTTCTCTTCTTCCTATGAAGTTAAACCAGTCAGTCAATCCATCAGAGCACAAAAGGGGATTAAATGACCTCAAGTGAACCCTAAAATTAGTCCCTCCCTGGAGCCCAGTCTTAAGAAGCTGATGTCAGTATTGCCATTCTCATTCCTGCCTCTACACATTGAAGTCAGTCAATAATTCCACCAATCTTTCCTGTAGATAATTGATGGACAATAGGCAACTTTCCTGTTTTCACAGAAGTCCAATTAATTTTTTTGAGTTGTATTGTTGAGGTTTGTTCTTATCTCCTGACCATACACTATACCAGTGCATTCAGTCAAGACTTGTCCCAGTTCTAAAAATGTATGAATTGGTGGGGAAGAACTTAGAATGTTTACTAGAGCCTGTAGTGACAAGGGGGGGAATGGGTTCACACTGACAGTGAGCAGGTTTAAATTAAATATTAGGGAGAAATTCTCGGCTGTGAGGGTGGGGAGGCCCTGGCACAGGTTCCCCAGAGAAGTTGTGGCTGCCCCATCCCTGGAAGTGTTCAAGGCCAGGTTGGAGCAACGTGGGATAGTGGAAGGTGTCCCTGCCCATGGAGCAAGGAGTGGAACTGGATGGTCTTTAAGGTCCCTTCCAACCCAAACCAGTCTGTGCTTCCATGATTCTGTGATTTTGCAACTTAACATCTGATTATATTTCCCCCAGTTTTGTAAACGGTCTCAAATTCAGGAGAAATATTCACTTATAATTTTGAGTATCAAACAGACTGAAGTAATCCTGTGAGTTATTTGTGAGTCATAAGTACACGCTGGTGCTAAATGTGTCCAACAGTGCCTGAGAGAAGGACAGGATGGATCAGGAGCTGTCACAAGGGCAAAAACTAATGTGTTTTGCCAGGAGTGGTGCTTTAGTCAGATTGGAATAGCTGCCTGATGTGCCTTTGGGTATAAGTAGCTGAGAGGTGATTACAAACAAAGTAACAGTGGGCAGAAAATAGCCCAAAAAGTCCACGTTAAATTTGTGTCTGGAGTTTCCTCTACACTTTAAACTGCTGCTGGAAGGGGAATAAAACTGAATGGAACAAGTCACTGCTTTACTCCCTTACATCATGCAATTTCTGCTCGTTATAATTATTCTAAAGCAACCTGGGAATCTCTAAAAATATTTAACATAAGATAAAAAGCCTAAGAGTCTAATTTTAGTGTAGAAAAAGGTTTTCCAGACCCCACTGGCACTATCATTTCCTGGCCACATCATATGCAAACACAGAGCTGCCTTTGCATCCCAGTGCTCCCTGTGGCTGGAAAGCCATCCCCACACACAGTCAGTAATTACCCACAGGCAGCACAGCCAGGCCCTCACCCCCTGCTCAGGGCATCAGCACATTGCAGCAGAGCCTGGCTGTGCCTGAGGTGCTGCTGTGCCAGGGCTGATTCCTGAAAAACTGCTGCAGTTCCTGCTGCCAGGGCTGTGCCTCTGGGCAGCGTCACACAGGGATCCTCTGAGGCTCCACAGGCAGAATTTCTGTCCCAACACACTCAAGTTCTGAAGCAGGAAGCCACTCAATACATATTACCTTTATTGAATTGATATCCTTGTGGATATAAAGCTGTCTGGTATGGAGGGAATGGAACCCCCAGCACCCTGGGAATGACAGAGGACGTTTTGAGGAAGATCTCTTGTGAATAAACCAATAAATCTCTCCCTGAATATAAACCAGAGCGTCAGGTTGTGTTAGGGAATTATTTCTAGGTCATTTCAGTTCACTGCACCACACTGCAAACACTTCACTGAATGGATGACCAAAATAATTAATCAAAACACTGGAGAGAAACACCAACTCACACTGTAGGCAGCTAGCTTTGCCTAAAAGTGTCAGAGCTGGGCAGTTTTTAACCTGCTCTTTGCCAGCTGTCACACAGCAGCAGCACATGGCCTTTAGTGCTGCTCTCTCCCCAGACATTGGTTCAGTCTGGGGGGATCAGGGTGACCTTTCCCAGCCTGGTTCCTCCTGCTCTAACGTGACAGAACTTGCCTTGTGTAATCTGCTTCAAAACCAGACTTGGATTTGGGTTAAAACCCACTCTGCCTCAGTCCTCCCACAGTACTTGGAGCAGAGAAGTCCCTCATTCCAGTCCACTTGCCACTGAAGACACCGAGCTTCCAACAGCTGCTCCCAGTGCTCCAGCAGCAGCAGCAGCCCAGCTGAAATAAGGAAGCTGGGAACAAGCCAGAGAAAGAAGTTTTGTTCTTGCACAACTCAGTTGTCAGTGTTATAACTTAGTTGTGGGTGAGGTGTACAGGAGGACCATTGAAGGGTCAGCAGGAGGCAGGGGTTTCTGGCATGGTTATTTTGAATTTCCACTTTCTGCTCTGATTTTCTTTATCTTATGAAACTCGTTTCTCCAAAGTTATGAAACCGGGATGAGTGGATGTGAGTTATTTTTGTTTACTGATGGCTTTTCAGGGAACACTTAATTATAAATATTCTGACATAAATTATTGCTATAAGAGTAGCCTCATTAGCAGCCTATATTAATATAAATATGCAAATAAGAGAACTTTGTGGCACCACCACAGTGCTATCAAAGCATTGTCCCTTTGGAGAGCCCTGATCTGCACCAGGAGCTCACCCTCACGTGCCCTGCCCCAGCCACCTTTTCATTGTCTCTTTTTCAGCATCACTTTATAACACCATTCCTGCAAAGGCCAGTTTTCCCTCTCTAACCCTGTGTTCTGCCATAACCAGAATTCCTCTGGCAAAACAGAGTCAAAAATAACCCAAGTCCTCTCCCGTGCTGGGTGCTCCCAGCTGCCAGGAGAGGTCCCAGGGCACGTGTGGCAGCAGCTTCCAGGCCCTGGAGTCTGCCCACGGAGTGAGAAGAGGGTGGGAGCAGGCCACAGCCCATGGTACATTAACCAGGAAAGTTTGGAAATGTAAAACTCAACGGGCTGTCAGAACAATGTTCCTCCGATGCTCTGCATGGACCAGCATTTTGTCAGTGTAAGTACAAATGCCAGAGCTGGCCAAGTCTTCAACAAGCCACGGATGTTTTTAGTGACTGATGTAAGTTAGGGGAGACAAAAGAGGAGGAAAACTCATTTTCCTTAAAGTCCCTAGTAAGTGCACACGCTGGGCAGCCGGGTGGCCAGCAGCCTGTGGCTGCTCTCTGCAGGATAGTTGGCAACCCACCACAGTGAGATGAGCAGTCTCAGCTCAGAGCCAGGGCACAACATTCCCCAGCTAAACTGGCCTCATTCAGACCTTCCTCAGACCCCTGCACTGCCCTCACAGGTTCCGGCAACATTCTGGTGAATTTTAAAGGGAAACAAATTGCAGCTTGTGTGTTTGCATTAGAGCTCAATCAGCCGTACATATTTTAACTTTACAATCACTTGTAGTTACTAAAGCCCTGTTTATCTATCTGCTCAGTGCAGTTTAGCATCATTTCCCACTGTCACTGGAGCTGCCCAAGGGTCTCAGCTAGGCCAAGCTCCCATTCCCTTAGACACTGCACAAACACAAAGCCACACTCGGAAATACTGAGTTTTACCTGAACTTTCAAAGCAGGGCAAAAGGTTCGTTCCCCAATCTCTATTTATCTTTTTGTTTCTGCTGTAAGAAACAAGTGCAAGTCCAAAGTATGGCAGTGACCTGTGCGCTCTCATGGCAGGGTGACATCCTTGTCTGTGCCAGGACAGGTTTAGGTGATACTTTGACTGCAAGTTGCTCCTCACAAGCTCCCAGGAATTCTTCCCATGGCTCTATGAGGTGTGTTAACCCAGAGCACCTCAAACCTGGCTGGATGACCTCCCTGTTACACTTGTGTAACCTCTGGCCCAAAGCTATAATACAAACCAGAGGGGATCCACCTCCCCATCTACAGTTGTTTTATAGCACCCTGTAGAGTTCAGCATGTGTCCCCAAAAGTCAGGACAACCAGCTGTGAGTGGGTGCAGCCACCCTTTCCCAGGCTGAGATGTGCTGGTGGGCTCCATGAGCCTGGTCTAACCTTTCAAAAGCTTCATCTCTTATTTGATTAAGGCATGTCAGAGAGCGCCCAGACAAGCAGCTCAGCTGGCAAATAAGAGAGGTTGAAAAGCTCAAACTGTCCAAAAAGACAAACTGCAGACATGTTTCTGGCAGTGGCTCTTTGTTGAATGCTCCTCTGCTTCAAGTTGGTTTCCATTCCAGGCCTATCAGACAGTGCAGCCACATCCTGAGCAGGAGGGAAACACCAAGTTCCCCAAGGAAACTCATCTTAACAACAAACCCTCACCTGAAATCAATATTTGATGCAGGCCAGGAATTAAACCCAGTATCTCCTTTAGGTTTGACTCCAGGATAATGTTCCCTGTGGGACAGAAAAGAAGGGAAAAGGGCCAGACATGAACTGGAAAAGGACTGCTGAGTACGTGAGAAGGGGTTGGATTTCTAAGGCCTCAAATCACCTGAACTGCGGACACAGCCAGGAAAGCAGAGATGGGACTGCACCTTCAGGAATGCTGCATCCCCATGGAAAAGGAAACGGACAAGGACAGCCTTAACATGGGAGGTGCTCAGCTTCTATCAAAACGGGCTGCACCAGATCCAGCTTCCTGTTCTGTCCTTCATGGGAATTTTCCCCAGAACTTTGAATTTTGCAATTTAGAGACACGAAATTATCTTCACACACACACACCTCCCCAATAACCCTTGTAAAATCCATGGGATTTATGCCAACTCTGTGTGGTAAATATCCAATATTACTGCACACCTCCCACATTCGAGGTAACGTGTGCTTTCTAAAGACATTGGTGATGGCTGTGATGACTCAACTCACATTAGCTCCTCTTTCCTACCATCATTCTGAATGGAGCATCAGCTTTTTCTGCAAAAACAGCCATTTACCCATTGAAGCTGCATAGTAGACTTTATCAAAAAGGCACCAACACCTGGCCACTGAATTCAGCAATTAATAGTGACTCAACAGCCTGATTATTTTACACAGGACATGCAAAAAAAAATTTATTTAGTAACTGCAATAGGCACTCTGCCATAAAGGAAAGAGCAGGGCAGCATATCTGCTCAAATAATGTCAGCCTCCTCCAGCAAAGCTGACTTGATTAGATAACAACTAAAACACCTCTCTGAACACCAAAGGCTGGTGTTATTACTCTATCCATTCCCTCTGTGAAAAATACAACATGAAGAGGCTCGGTAGCACCTGAAGATATCTTAATTTTTAAGACAGATAATGCTTTGCTCTGAGGTAGCTGAGAAACAGATGGGGAAAATGAATCCATACCAGAAACTGTCAACCAAGCTATGATAAATAAATTTAATGATGTCCTCCAGCAAACATGCAACTAAACCTCACTAAACATTAACACATGCTAAAAACATTACTGTGATGTGTAGCATGTTTTACACTCCCTCCCATCTGTCACACACCAGGGACACCTGATTGGGCCCTGATTTTAACATGTTAAATTTGTTTTGCTGCTGAACACTGAGCGAGACTGCCTTGGGACTCGTGAGAGATTATGTTCAAACAAATATTATGTGGTCATTAAAAACATTTAGGAGGCTAAAGAAAACTTTTCTAGAGATGAAAGACATCAAGTTAAGCTCCCTTTTTAGAGCCCAAGATTATTTGTGTTTGGAACAAAGTTCTGCATAATAGAAAGAGTACATTAGAAACAACTTGCTCAGATTCATTTCAGGGGCAAAGTTGCTAAGAAGTATTATATGTTTAGCCAAAGAAAATAAGAAATCCAGCCTGGACACTGTCTGTACTCTGGGAATGGTGAGGAGCCTTAATTTGTTAGTGCCAGACTTGCTGGTCGTGCTTTAAATCAAAAAGTGGGGGACAAAATTCATCTGGTAAAACTTCCATACAAAGCTAAAAGTAACAGGAAACATGGGGCTTCAGATTTGTATTAGCTAAGGCACATAGGTACAAGAAATTCTTTAGAGAACTGGCAATGAAGAAAGGCAGACATCACATAGTATATCCCTAAAGATCAGTTCTATCTCCAAACATTTGGGAACCTTTCAAGAGGTAGAAGGTTTAGATGGAAAATGCCTACATGGCGAGAATAGCCCAACACAGAAAGGTTAAGTCACAATAAAACACATATTTTTCATTTTGCTGTCTGAGGCTTCCACGTCTATCTCCTATCATTTCTATCCTGATAACTCTCTATATCATCACAACCACTCAGAACTGGGTGGGCAATTCCCAGAGGCGACAGAACCCTTGCAAAACCTTTGCAAAGTACTCAAAAGCCTTTAGAAAGAACGTGGGACTGATAAAATGACATAATTTTTTACACAGCAACTACCTAGAGATAAAGTTTGGATCATGTATGGAACGGAGGTTCTTAAGGAAATACTCCCTGTCCAGGTCAGAACCTGAAAAGGTTAAAATTTGTAGGGTATTTATTTGTAGGCTATTTAAAGACACCAAACTCATTTCAGATAAGAAATTTGGTCTTGTGTCTTTAAGAATAATAAGCATTTACCTCTTGTGTAGCCAATGATACAGATCATTATGATCCTATTTCCTGGGGCTGACATGAAAAGCAGCAATGCCAAAAACTCAGGGAAAAGTGTGGCTCCATTTATGAGATGAGGTTCTCGACACCTTTCCTCTGATGGGTGCAAAGGTTTGGGTCTGGCCTTTGGAAAAAGAACAAAGAAGTGACCTGTTTTCCTTCTCCCAAGACTGAGTGTATCCTCCAGGCAGCTTGAAATAAATTGTAATTATTCAAGAGCTAAGAATGGCAGCATTTATGATTAAAAATGAAAGCCAGTTTGATACAGAAGAATGGATATTAGATCACTTTGTACTTCTCACTAATTACATTGCATCATGAAGGGGTGATTTTATTTTTAAAGAAGCCAAAACTACAAAGATTTTCTTATGCAAATATTTCCCAACACTTTAGACACTAATTAGAACAAAAGTATTCTGGATAAATAATTGCAGGTGACATACTTTTTATTTTATTCATGGTTAAAAATTCTGCATTTTTTTTCTTGTGAGGAATACTCTTGATACATATGAATTCATTACAAAGTTAAAAATCACTCCAGGTACAGAGGAACAGTCTGATTTCTAAATCCATGCATGTGAAATGTCCTGTGACAAAGCTTTGCTTTGCTCCCCTTCTTTAAGAGATTTGTGCAGGGAGAAAAGATTGTACTCTCAGGCAACTGTAGGTGTTAATTTTAAACCACTTTCCCTTCAATAAAAGAAATCTGTTAAGGTATTTATTGCAATAAGAAGTCACCACCTCTGAAAGTGCGAAAAAAACAAGTAGAGGTGGCATTTCGCAATATGGTTTATTTGTTGAAGGTTGGACATGATCCTCTTAGAGGTCTTTTCCAACCTCAGTGATTCTATGATTTTCCTCTCTGCTTAGAAACGAGGAGCTTTGTGAAATTGTTAATTAAAGAGTCCGTTCTTAACTCCAATCTAAGAGCATATCACGTACTTCTAGAACACAAAACATCTTAACAGTGTTCAGAGGAAAGAGGCCAAAGTAAAAACGTAGCCAGGGAGTGGAGAGAAAGAGGCAGAGCTGAGTTTAGGACGTTGTAGCAACTTTTCTCCCGACAAAGCTGAAACCTGGACATATTCACCTCCTGAGGGCACAGCAGGAAGCAGCAATTCAACCAGGCCTTCATCCAAAACCACCCCACTGAGGGTGAGAGTATTCTCTCTGCTAAATGAGGAAGATCCATTGTGTGGGCAGGTGATGACAGTTAAATACAAACACAGGGGAGCACCATCTCTTGGAAAACAAGAAAGCCACGGAGTAGGAGGGAAATCTGCTCAAGGATTCTTCTGTCTAGCAATAGCACTGAGGAAATGTTACTCATTCACATAAACAATCTTGTACCTGGAGACCAGATGCAAGCCATACTCTGTTATGGGTTTCTTCAGGTCAACTTGGGAATAAATAAATATTGCCTTGAATGTTGTTGGGATTTTTCTTGATCCATCTTCCCTCTAAATTTAGAAATTTCCCACAGCAGAAGTAGTGTTGATTGACTGGAGCCTTGAAGTCCCTGCACTGGGTGTATGAGGAATGTGAGCAGGCAATCTGTGTGTGTACAAAAAAAAAGATATAAAAGGAAATTGTGGAAACACATTGGCAGTTTGTCCCACATAAATTGTAAAAGAGCAGGAAGAAGGCTCAGAAACTGGGGATTTGGGGCATTTGCTGCGCCAGTAACAGGCCAGCAGTCTCCTGCAGGGTTTGCAGGACCTCAGAGCCCAGTCAGGCAGGGCTGCTCTGTCTGAACTTCTCTTGACCTGCCCACAGCTTTGTTTTACTTAGTTTAGCTGTGACAGCAATTTCTCTAAATGACCAGTTATCTATGGATAATCTGTTTTACTTTTGCTGTCTCTGTATGCTATAAACATAGTTTTATAGAGACAGCAGTAACAAGCAGTAATTCCAATAATTCTGTAATGCAATGACAAAATGTGGAGATATACAGGCCTGGAGTAACAGTGGAGGCCTTGAAAATTGAAGACATAGCAAGGTGTGCAGGAATATACACATGGGGTAGTGAAATCTGCGGCATAAGAGATCCCCAAGGTAATAACCATCCCATCAAATTGAGTTAAAGGAATGCAGACTGAGATGGAAAAATCTGATTTAAGGGAACAAGGAACAAAAAAATGTAATTTAAAATATGTTAAAGCCACCATGTGTAGTAAATTCAGATGCAATGTGGAGCTGCAAGTTGGTGAAGAGAGGAAACAGAAATGTAAAAGTATATCAGAAAACATATAAAAAATGACCACAAATGAATCCTAGAGTGAAGCAGAAGAAATCAAATCAAATCAATCCATCTAGACTACTAATGAATCTCGAATTAGATCATTAAGATTTCAATTGTACTAACATTACATCCTTGGCTGGATATACAAGGTATGTGTCCTATTTGCCCAGAAACAAGATTTACAGTGCAACAGTTCCATCAATTCCCTCCCATCACTGCAAAATTGCAGAGCACTTCACAGGCACTAACTTCTCTGGGGATCACACTGTGCTTTGTGACTCCCTCCCCAGCTCCCACTAAAGCATGGTCACCTCAACATGCCACTGCCTGAAGGACACTGATGAAAAATTCCTTTCCTCAACCTGCAGGGAGCAGACGAAGGACCAAAATATTCCTTTCCGTGCTCACCTTTCCTAATGAAAAATGATTTCATTATTTCAAAATGTATTATGGGTTCAAATAGGATTAAAGGTCAAAATGAATTTGTGGAGTTGTGTGGCAGGAATTTAAGAAAAGTATATTTTTTTTCACATCACAGTTCTCTCTATTTTGCACCAAGTGTGTTAAACTAGTTTCTGTAACAGCATAATTTACTTCATTAATCTATCTCAGGCTCTTCTTGTTTTGCCTACCAATCAAGTTAATAATTGTGTCACATGAGCTTTGCAGCTGGGATGAATTTGAGGTCTTGAAAACTAGCTGGAGTTGGAAACCAAACACTACAAAAGGTTCCTTAGAGTATATGGCTCCATCAATTTTGTCCTGAAGTTTAAGTAAAGTCCAAAAGGTGAAGAATTTCCACTTCCTCCCCGTTTCTCCCAGCCTGCTCCATATGGTCGCTATATGCAGTTGTACTCACCCCATGCTCTTGAGGGGAGCAGAGAACTGTGCCCATCGGGTATTTTGGGGGAACCCAGGCAGCCCTATCTCAGCTCCCCCAGCCCTTTGTGCCTCAGATCAAAGCTGAGATGCAGGAATTAAGGTACCTGCTGGGGACGGGGTTACAACCAGCTCCAGCAGCACACCTGGACTTCAGGATGTGGGAGATGTGAAGGCATTTCCCACAACATTTTGCTGCAGTCTCTGTCAGATGCCCAAGATGGAATTCATAATCTATGCAGGGAGCAGAGTGGGAGTCCTGTCACAGGCAACACTAAATATTTTTTCTATGAATCCATCCAACAGTATTTTTGTAGGGGCAACTGGCTCATGTACCCCAGGGAAGCTGCCACACTGATTCTCCCACACAAGCTTTTCCAGTGTTCAAACACGATGCTGTAGTAGCTCTAATACATCAATGAGCAGCCACTCATTGATTATCTGGGCTCTATCTTCTTCTCAAAAGCTGTCACAAGGTGCTCGTTCTCCCTCGAGCAGCTGCAGTTATTCAGACATGTAACTGTGCTTTGCACTGCACTTCAGAGATGGAAAGCATGGCAATGTGCATTACAAATATGAAACATAAAAACAACTTTCTGAGAAAGGTCAAAACTGAGGCGCTTATCTATAGGACTGGCTGTGTTATATGAGTTTCTGAGAACAAATACAAAATGAGGCTGCTACCAAAGCTAAGCAGTGATAATACCTTCTGCTCATATAAATATTTTCTTTGCTGCTTCTTTAAAGCACCTCCCTCTTCTCATTAAGGCATGGTCACAAGGACTTGGGATCCCCACTCCTCTTCAGAAATTAGTTTTGCTTCTTTTCAGAGATTTTTACTTAACACTGAGAAAGTAGAAACAACTACTTGGCATTATATTTTATGCTGAATGTATAAAACTCCATTAATTTCACTCTGTAGTAAAACTCATGTTTCAAATTAACATTCATATACAGGAAGGCTTCAAAAAGTTCATGAACTCTATTAAAATCTGAAAAATTTAAACCCCTAATAAAACACAAACCAAGCAAGTCTAACAGGGAAGTCCAAGACTCCTCTGGTTTACTCAGGATATTTCCCATAACTTGTAGTAATTTTCCATGAAAGAACTCAGTTTCTAATGACCTCATGCAAGGCTACAGAAAGGAAACCACTGCAGCTACATGACTCTTCAGACATTGCTTGAATGTCACTATTTTTATATCTGTTAACATTCATTTATTTTCATATGCTTGGAAAACATCAATTTTATACTTTCAGGACATAAGACTAAGATCACAATATCCATTGTGTTTTCCCACATAGAAACTCTTCAGTGCACCAACACAGGACTAAAGGGTAATTCAAAGTACATAAGACCCATCTACTTTCCTTTTCCTTTAACAGTTTGTTTAAAACTTTTAGACTTTTGGCACAGTCCTCAGGGAAGCTATTTTGGACCAAGTGGGAAGGCCCAGGCTGAGGCACAATCCCACCACAATGCAACCCATTTATATGATAGATTTAAAACCAGATTTCCATATCACAAAATGCATTACCACTGCAATCAGTGGACTCTGGACTTTAGAATTAGTTTCATGGTGTATCCTTCGATACTGGTGATGGATTTTTGAGGTGAGGCTCAGCACAGAACTGGCCTCACCCTTTAATCCTGGGTTCATCTGTCAGGGCCTAGCAAGCTTGGACAGTGACAGCAAAGTTGATAGGACATAGGTTTCATTAGAGTATCCTTCTCTTAGATCGTTGGCCTTACAGGGCTAAACGAGCTCCGTCTGCCCGGGTTTGAAATTAGAGTTGTCCTTCTCCTCAGATGGTTGCCGGAAGGCTAATGAGCCCATCCTACCCGTGGAACTTTTATACCCCTCAATGTTGACCACTTAAGGCACTGCCAGACTTGAGAGGCCAAAGCATAAAGGGGATCCTTTCATGGAGAATAGCTTTATAAAACGCCATCTGGTCGCAGGGCCTTCCCTTCCTCCCCTCAGCACAAGGGTTTCTGCTTCAGCCACAAATCCCCCACCAGACACACAGTCCTGGCTGTACCTCCAGCACATCCCTGCCCTGCACATGAGCAGCATGTCCAGGCAATGTTCACAGATTATTATTGTGAGTTGGAAGGGACCCACAAGGATCATCGAGTCCAACCCTTAAACCACACCACTGCCGACCTGGCGGGAATTGAACCCTGGTCTCCCGCATGGCAGGCGGGGACACTCACCACTGTACTAAACTGGATTTCAGTAAAGATGATTTAAATCATACATGCCCTGAGTTTCTCTTCAAACATGCACAGTGTGCCCCAGGTATCCCTTCTTTTTGCAATAGCCCTGGGAATACAGCAATTAAACAGGCTCTTTTTGCTTGTGCTGTGTCCAGGGCATGTTGGCAAAAACACTTGTTTTCTGTTCAGGTTGCTGCTCTTGCCAGCCCTGCAAAACTCCAACACCGGAACTTGGTCTCCCTGTCATCTGTGGTCCTGCTCATGAAGAGGGAACTCCACACAGTTCAGCACAAAATCAGGTTTTCATCATCAGAATTTGTCTGGATGGTGAAAGGAAAGTCACTCTTGTTTAGTGGGAGCTCAGCAGAACTGATGCCATGGAGACAACCATTAATAAGCACAACCTTCATCTAAATCAAAATGAAATTTCCTCAAATGTTCCTAGAAAGCTTAAGGAGAAGATGGATACTGCCCATAGAACTGATCTCTGAGGGGTGATAAATTCCATGATGTCTGGAATTGTAGACCACAGGCTGCTTCCACGTGGAATTTATAAAATCTACTGATTTACAGCTTATGTCCATGCCTTTGATTTTAAGCCAAATTCTTTTATTTTTCCTGACAACCCTTTTGTTTTAGGTACAAACCTTAATATGACAATTTGACGTGTATTTAAATAAATGACAGATTTAATTAATCCAAGACAGGTTTATGAACAGAGCAGATCACACTTTTTAGCTTTCATTATTTGATCAGCTAACTTAATCTCAAATAACAACACTATCAGCTTCTTATTGCATCTCTTTTCATCTTTCTGTTTTTTTCAATTTTATTTTTAATCGCAAGCCTTTTGTGTTTTGTAACTTCTTCTGCTCGGCAAATCACAAATACCCTGGAAAGTGATTTCAAATCCTCCTTGCAATCTTTTCTCTCACTAGTCCCATTTTGCCACCGATTTGCTCCTTTGCCCTAAAACAACCAAATCCAAAGCCCAGCAAGAGCAGAAATCGTTTGTTATCAGAAATGAAGATTTTTGAGAAAGTCTTTCAGAGAGAAATATAGTGAGTGTTCTTCACCTTACAAGCCTTGTGGCAGGGAGCTGACATCATACATTCACGGGGCTCTTTGTGGAGACGAGCCTCCAAGCAATTCAACGTCGTCGCCAGCAAAGATTAAGGACACACCAAGGTCAAAAGAAAGGAAAAACCATCTAAACTAAAATAGTGCCAGCAAGGCTCACGCTGTTAAAATATTTAACTGCAGACAAACAATCCTAAAACCTGCACAAAAATAAAATAAAATATATCTGGATATTATCACAGGCAGTATGCCCTCTGAGAAAAAATGTTGATGGTAATTACTTAAAATGAAAAAGGCAGTTTAGATAAAGCAGAGTATGACATCACTCAGCTAAATCTTTTAATAATATCAACTTCAACTTTAATAAAAACTATTCTTAACAGAGCATCCTGGAGATTAAGCTGATTTACTGAAATGATTTCTGAGAATACACTGGTTGCATTTAAATCTAAATTGCTTACATGTTAATCTGGAAAAAAATATCTTAACAACCATGATTTGCAACATCAGACACTAATGAAATTGGATATCACATCATGGCTGTTAGATGGCCCAAAGTTAATGGCTCTGTGCCCTTTTGGATGTGCTGCTCCCAGATGTTATGTTGGGATAACAGGATTGAAATAGAAATCTCTCAAATGGCAAAATAAAATATTCAGATAAAGCTCCAAAATTGGAATTCCCACCCTTCCTCCCCACAAAAAGACTACAATGCAAGAAGCTCCAGTAGCTGTCTTCTCAAGACATGGACCTTTGCACAATATTATATCCTTTGAAATATTTTGATGTGGATTTTGCCTCCTTTCTGTGTCACCCACCCAAACACAGACAGGAGCATCTCAAGCTTCCCACAGAGGGTAGCACACAGCTTCCCACACATGAAGACAACTTCCAGCTCTGGGGTCCCACATGGAGAAGCTGGAGCAAGTCCAGAGAAGGCACCCGGGTGATCAGAGGGATGGAGAAGCTCTGCTGTGGAAAAGGCTGGGAGAATGGGGATTGTTCAGTCTAGACACGAGATTTGGAGTGACCTCATGTACCCTCCCAGTACCTGAAGGGAGATGGAAAGAAAGATGGCAAGAGACAATTTACAAGGGCCTGAACTGACAACACAAAGGGGAATGACTTCCAACTGACAGAGAGTGGGTTTAGGTGGGATATTAGGAAGAGATTCTTCTCTTTGACGACAGTGAGGCCCTGGCAAAAGTTGCCCAGAGAAGCTGTGGCTGCCCCATCCCTGGAAGTGTCCAAAGCCAGGTTGGACAGGGCTTGGAGCAACTTGGGATAGTGGAAGGTGTCCCTGCCCATGAGGCATGGAGTGGAACTGGATGAGGTTTAAGGTCCCTTCCTGGCCCAAACTATCCTAGGATTCTATAAGAATAACATGCAACTCCTCTTTGTCATTGCAGGACTATTCTTTTAAAGGAAATAAATGGAATTCAGTATTTCTGCATAGCACTGGCACTGCTCCATCACCCTCAGTGCCATCCAGCAGTATTCCAGCCTCCCTCAGCTCTTCCTGAATGCCAGAGCCCACGTAAGCACATCCACATGCCATACACACCATGCATATGTAAGAATGTCTCCTGGGCTCTGGAGTTAACGTGACCTTTTGGCATCAGTCCACTTGAGATTTGATTTACAGAGCCACTTGAGATTCTATTCACTCCCAATTCCCACCTAACTAAGGACTTTGGGGAGCCAAGGCTGGAGGAAGAACAAGAACATCCCTGGCACCTCATGTTACTCAAACCTGCTGCGTTTCCCAGTCTCACTATAAAGAGGCAAGTATTTATTCTGTGCTTTTCTATCACGCAAAGAAGAAATGGGGCTGATGCTACAGGCTGGTGGAGTGTTTTGATCTCAGCATTAGGTCATCTTGCTTCATGGCCAATACGTGCAGAGCCAGAGCTAATTGTTAATCTGCTCAGAGCTCCCTCACAAGCCCTGTCAGCATCAAGTGCTCTGCATACAAATACTTTCCTTTCCCATTTCCCTTTCCTGCCTATTGCAGGAGAGCCCCTGTATTTCAGCACATGCATTTAAAAAGGACATTAGTTTCAAAGAGCACCGTGCTCCACAGACTGCACTGCCCACAGGGTAAGAATCCATTTTATGGATATTTCTGCAGAGGTTGTTGTGCAGTCAGTGATATTCTGTGAAATCAGAGGCCAATTTACATCTGCTGTTTCTGCTTACACCTGTAGAAAAAAGTTGTAAGTAAGTGGGATTTGTTACTTCAAGTCTGGTTTGGATGGTCTCAGACATGATTTTACAGTTAAGGTTACCTAATAGTAAAAAGCCTGGAGCAGATCCGTATTTTCCGTGGCTTTTCTCCTAAAATTCCTTAGGACTGAGCCAAATTTTTGCTCTGCCCACAGAATCTGGCAGGGTGACACACCATCCCTCATCTTGGTCCTTACCACAAACCAGAACAGACTGATGAAGACAATTTCATGAAATCCAGATCCTGAGACACTACTCTATTTGGGACTTTGATAAAAAGCCCATCTTCTCTAATACCTGCAGCCACAGGAACTTATTTCAAGTTACCTCATCCCACTTCTTAATGGGAGAGATTCCCTCCTTAACCCAAGTCATTCTGGGCTTCCAGAGTTCAGCCCAAGTAACTTATCCTTTTTCATTCCAGCAATCAGAATTTCCTGCAGTGCATTTTTATATTTTATTCACTCTGGGGATCCTGGTTTTTTATGATTTCCAGATGATCAACCTGCTTTACCACAATAATACATCAGCTGGGTGCATCTTGTTCCTTGAGAAATACAAAGGAAGGTACTTTTGGGGGGAAAGAAAAGAGCTTCAGCAAGAGATTTCTTGTCTCAATTCCAGAAGGAGCAATGCAGGGGCCATATCTATTCATGCTCCCCCCTCTTCCTTTGCTGCTCAGGTTCCTCACCTCCAGTTGCCAAGCAACACGCCTGTCTCATGCTCTGCATCCCGGAGTGGAAGCAAAAAAAGGGGGGGAAAAAGATCCTGCAGGGGAAAAAATTATGCTGACAAGTCGGGAGCGTAAACTTTTTCCTCTCCTCCCTCCCCTTTCTGCCATGCTCAGTGTCTTTCACACTCCATTAAATCTCATCCCCCCCCCTCTCCCAGTCCCCGGGTAACCGGAGCACACTCCCGGGATAACTGCCTACAAAAACCGGGAGAAAGGAGATGAGCTCACAAACCTGATTCCTTTCTGCTCAATGGATTGAAACTCCCTCGGAACAAACAGCGGGGCTCCCGAAGGATGTTGCTGTTACAAATGTTTAAATCCTGCAAGTGCCACAGTAATCTAGGGCAGGTTCTAGACACAGAGCATTATGTATTCTGCAGCAATGCAAAATCCATTCTCTTTACTTTTCGTATTATCAAAGGCTTTAAAATTTGACCATAAAGCATAACTCCTCCAGGCTGCAATTTATTTCTAATGCGAGGTTGTAGTGCTGCCTGAACTCTCTTTTTATCCCCCACACACCGGGAACATCTTAAAGAAATAATAAAAATAAAATTCACTTAAGCTATTCAGTACATTTGAAGTTAACCTTTTTATATGCTACTCTGCTGCTGTGCAATCCAATTACTTGAGAGGAATCTCACAAGACTACATTTGTAGTAAAGATACGTTTGTATGCACACAGAGATATGTTTGGTTAGGAAAAAAATAACATACATCCAGTAGATAAACTGCAAGGACCTGCTTTCCTTTATCAATAATGATTCTCACCCTTTTTGGTCCACAGCTTACTCCCAACCCTCAATAATTCCCCCATTGTGCCAAGCTTTGATTAAATGTACTGTAAAATGCACTATAATTGTGGGTTTGATTCACACCTTGGTTGACAGCACTGATCCATTCAGCAGAACACTTTTCCTTGCCTCTTAGACCCCAGTCTGGAAATTAACTGGACCATGGTTCTGGCTCTGAGCCTCAGTTTACCGTCAGTAGAATAGATGGAATCCTTTGCTTCTCTCCTTTATCTATTCAAATATACAGTGTTCAGCACAGAAAAGGACTTCTGCTACTACAACATCTAAGTTTCTGGCAGGTGATACATATTTGCCATCCAAACCATCTGTAAAAAAATCAAACTTGGTGACAAGTTTCTGCCAAATCAAAAAAAATATTCAAAACACCCAAAGATTTCATTGCAGAATGAAGCAAACTGAGGATATTCCTGGATCAAAGCCTCAAATAAAATTTTCTCTAATTCAAACTGCAATTTTCTAATTAAACTACAAGATTTTTCAAATCTTCTGAAAATTCAAGGCTGTGGCAATCATGGTTAAATGAAACATTTTTTTCCCCTTAAATTACTTTCTGAGAAAAGAAGAGGGTGGAGTCCAGCCTGGCAGTGATACGCCAGTGATCCAGTGGTTTCACAAGCGGGATGTCTGTGATTCTGCAATGATCAGAGAGAATTACTAATGTGGATTTGAAGACAAAAAACATGTCCCACACGCTCAACCCTTCCCTGTGGCCTACCATGGCCATACATATTTGATCACCCTGTGTCTTCCTACAATTGTAAGATCTCTCCAATCCTGAAGACCCCAAAATATTATGAAGGTATAGAACCCTTCTCCAGAGGTCATCAGCACATCCTTCCCCTCTATAAAGTGCCAAACATCATCAGGGACCATGAGACATTTAGCAGCCACTGTGCTCCAAGAGGCTTCTGTTGGTCTGTTCATAATCTCTCCTCTGAGACATGACAGGTTTATATCTTGTAACACACTGGCATCATCACATCAAACCAGAGTAAATGTAACCTTGTATTGAATCACAGCACTAAAACCATAAATCTTGGTAACAAGAAATGATGTTGTGCAGAAAACTCACAACTGTGACTGAATCATAGCAGACACTTGATTTCCTGGTTAACGTGAACAATGGGGGAAACAAAAAGAGAAAAAGATTTAGGGTGTTTTGCCCACAGTTGTAAAAGTAACGTATTTGGGTTTCAGTTGTAGATAGTGGTGTCAGCCTGCAGGCCCAGGGAAACATTTAGCTGTGTAGTACTCATTCCTCTTCAGTACAACACTACTCTGTTTCACCTGCTCATTCACTGAGAGAGCAACATAAATCTCACCCAAGGGAACAGAAATGGGCATTCAGTTCTGAGACTCTAGTGATTAAAATTGATGTTTGCAGGAAAATGTGTTTTCACAGCCAATCTCTCAAAGCAGGAGTGCAATCTATTGTGCACCCTTGTTGGGATGCTCTTTAAAAGCATCAAAAGGGCTCAGTGAAGAAACAAGACCTTCAGCTCTAATTTAAGGTGTTTAGAGGATTAGTGGCTTTAGGCTGAGAGAACTGTGAAATATAAAACAGCAGATCTCGAGGGAGGAAAAGTATAGCTTGAAACTATCACCCATATCACCATAATAAAAAGTAATATCTTTCTGAACTATTCTATACATTCTTTGAGAGACCTGCTCCTTGCAGAGACCTCTCACCAGCAATGAGAAAAAACTAGAAGTTTAAACAACTGATCACTGCAGAATTCCAGAGTTAAAGCCATATTTATAGCATCTGACCTCTACAAGAATTTTTTTATCTTCTCTAAAAACCATATTAGAAATATATTATCCAGAAGAAGACAAGCAGGTCTGCTGACATCATCCACATCACAGGACAGACATTTTACATACGAGAGAAGTTAAACCAGAGAGGGTCTTCTGTCTTGTATTCTATACCAAAAAAATTGGAGGAAGGTCCCTTGACTTACACATGAAATTGCCTGCTGTATTCAAATCCGTGTCACAATCTATTTTAACCGTATCTTGATTATCAAAGCATCTATTGTGTCCTAAATCTACAGTATTTGATTGAAGCCAAGAGGGTTTGTAGCTAACAATCAAAAGCTGTTGGCTACAGGCCTGCAAACCGAAAAGGAACAGAAGGAAACCAGCACCAACCAAGCCTTCCAAAGCCCACTTGTGCATTTTCACTTGTGTAAACAGCAGCAAAACGTCTGTAGGAGTTCAAGGAGATGCACTTGCATCTTATTCTCAAACAATTTTAGTGTAGCTGTAGTAGGGAAGTATTGAAATTCTCTTTATTCACTGACAAACTAGAGGCTAACTCCCTCTAAATACATGTCTACAACCTTAATTACTTCATGTCATCAAGAAAATCATGTACCAGTCTCTGCATTCTGTGCAATTTTTCCATGGACTTGAACTCAACTATTTGGACATTACATTTACGGAGGGTTCTCCTCAGGTCTCTTCAAGCCTTTCATCTT
This sequence comes from Pitta sordida, assembly GCA_013390025.1. Lineage (NCBI taxonomy): Eukaryota > Metazoa > Chordata > Aves > Passeriformes > Pittidae > Pitta > Pitta sordida. The sequence goes on from WEKX01004824.1 coordinate 150,115, forward strand.
TGTCTTATTCTGTGCTACTGCTGTATTCATTAATGGGTTAGGGTAGGGACAGAGAGGGAGAAAATGTGTGTGTATCTGTATAAAAATTACATTTACCATCTTCTACAGACTGTCAAGCCATGAATGTAGAAAAAGCAAAAACCTCCAAAGAAATGTTGCCTACAGGTGGATGCCCAGAAATAACCGGGGAGGTAAAAATGCTCTAAAAATAATCAAGGCTTGGAAGGCTGGCCACGACAATTAGCAGCCAAAATACTCACTGGCCTCTGACATACTGACCTGTGGTTTCTAAGACATTCTTTTAGCTCTCACCTTGGCTCTTATCTTCCCTGTACTCACATTCCAGTGTAAGGGAAATGAAAATGTCTGGAAGGCTGCAAAGCAGCTTTTCGGCACGAGCTGTCTCCCTTGGCCAGACTGAAAAACAAAGAAGAAAATTCCCTTGGAACAAAATCTGGCAACAATCAAGATAAACTCCAGGCATTCCAGTGTTCTCCTCCCAGGAGAGCATTTTGAATTAAACCTTTCATTGTCCCAGTGAGAGATGTGACAGCCCAGCTGAGGCTGGGTGATGGCGCTGTGGTACCTGACGGCCAAGGGTCATCCTTTCCTTCACTGGTGACACTCTGTGTGACTCCAGCTGTTAATACATGATGGCATTTCCTACCAAGGGTATAATAAAAGGTCAGACTGAATTACGGCAGCTTATCTGAGGGCAGGTTCAACCCTTAAGCAGCACTAATATTCTACCACTTACAGGCACAGCTTCCTTCTGCCAAGCCCTGGGCACGAGCACATTGATGTTCCCATCTCACAGGTGTGAAACCACAGCGTGGAGGCACCACGAGCACCAGCAGAGAGTCCTGGAGGAGATTGTTCCAACAGCATTTTCTTCTTTCTTCAATGGCTTTTTTTCCCCCTGTAAATAAACACTGAGAACCACAGTAAATCTCTTCCCAGAGCAGCTCCAGCTGACCTGTGTTTCAAGGTGAGACAAACTGTTCCATAGGGCTGCTGGTTCTAAAAGTCTCTTTTTGTGTAAAGGATTGTTTTATGACTCCTAATTTTGTTTGGTAGTGGTCTGAACAATGTTCAGATGATTAATTCCCAGCCTAAATGTTGTGTACTCTGTGCTTTTCATCTCCTCATTTACTAGGAGTTATTCATCTGGTCATGCAAAATCCCCCTGTTCTACCCTTGTTCTCGGGAGGATGCTTCTTTTCAAAGACCAACTTGAAACACTCCAAATTATTTCAGATCCACAGTTTTTGAGCCCCATTATTCATACTAAATTTAACAAAACATAAGTGATTGTGAGTAGCAATTATGTCTTAATACGCAAATCAGAGAACGGAAATTCACTCAACCCTTTCATGCACATAAATATCCACCAAGTTTTTTTATTTTTAATTATTTCATTTGTCAATAAATGAATACCTCTTTTAGCACCTTCCGTATTCTTCTGCGAGCTCCATAGTAGCTTTTTCTCAGCTCATCCCCATTATTGATTAAATAATTTTGATTTCTCACTTTGATTCTCTGTGATGAGGATTTTCCACATACAATGGATTAAATAATAAAGCCAAGAAGTTGTGGGGTTTTCAATATTTAGAGAGCAACTGGCAAACCAAGAGTTTGCTAAAGCAAAATAAAGGACTCAAATGTTGTTATGCACTAATTTGCAATTTAATTCATACACTTCTGTTGTTAAATACACACCATACACTGCCAAATTCAAGTACTTAACATATTTAGGGTTGAAAAAGTAGCCCAGAATAAAAGATTGTTTCTCTTGCCACAGTGGCACTATGGAAGGGAAGCAGAGAGCTGAGGGTAGGTATTCTCTTGGAAGCTAAAATTCACAGGCAGACTTCTTTTTTGTTGTGTTTTTTGGTTTTTTGTCTGAATATGCCCTGGTTTGAACCCTTCAAGGCTGCAAATGAAGGGCTCTGCAGTTCCACACCAGCTCAACTAGACATAAAGAAAGTGGCATGTGCCACTTTGAAGGGAGACTCTGGGAGAAGGGCTGGGAATTCAGCAAACAGCAAGAAGCAGCGTGGCAGCGCCAGGCAAGGGAGACATTTGTCGACACTTCATTCCTTGTGACCTGTTTGTTCTGCCCTCCTCTGTCAGTGACACTTATCCAGGCACTGGAAGGGAAAATCCACAAGAAAACAAAGTGCCTCTGCTCCTCTAGAGACATCCATTGGGAAGATGGCAGCTGCACCAACAGGTGAAAATGAGCTCTATCTGCTACTTTAAAGCTCTAATTTAATTTGGCAGAAAATCACTTGCAAATCAAGCAAATGTGACACAACCACTCTCCCTGGTGTTTGGCCATCTTCAGAAACTACAGCCACAGCTGTTTGGTTTGCCATGCACTGCTCTAATGCACAGTCAGTGAAAAATAAAACCCAGTGCCCATCGCTGCACTTGCTTCCCCTTCGGACTTATTTGAATTTTTCTTCCACTCAGGCTCAGTCTTCCCTGGTAATAACAACAATCCTGATCAGTGCCTTGACCTCAAAAATCTGGAATTGCTGCATGATCTGCCTGTACACCCCAAACTCAGTGTTTCATTTGCAGGCTCGGTTGGCAGGACCATGGATACAGCACATGGTGCAAGGCTGCTGTTACCACAGTCCTCAGCTTGTGTTTAAGAAAATTATTGTGGAAGTGAAGGCTCACAAAAGATTCTTGCAGCTTCTCAGGTTTCAGGAAAACCTTTACAGCTGACAAAGTCTGATGCTGATGTGGACACATGGCTTCCAAACCATTTGATGTCCCAGAATGACATGTCAAATGCAAGCTGTAGCAAGATGGTTTTAAAAGAGAGATCTACTCCTGACTATTGATTTTATATGTATTTATATTTAAAATAAATGTATTTTAGATATCAACTGTTATCTGGCTTCTTGGTTTATGTGTTACCTTGTCTTTGAACTCTTTTCTGCATTGCTCTTGCTTAGCTCAGTGCTGGGAGCTGACCTTTTATTGCAATGAGAAATAAGGCCTTGGGCAAGGCAAGTACAAAATAAATGGACCAAAGTAAAATCTGATGGATTGCTTGAGTTATAACATCAAACTGCTAATGCAGACGTTATTCCCCATAAATCACTTTACTTTCCTAAATATCCTCCTTGTAAAATTAGCCTTTTAATGCCAATGCATTATACTCACCGATAATTTACACATACTGAAATAAAATTCCAACCTGAATTTTCTAAGTGGGGGTGGGGGGTGTAATTCTTCCAGAGAAGCTGTGAAAGTGTTAAATTCTTTTCTTCAAATAGATGCTCTGTCCTTCTTCCGTGACCCCAGAAAACAACCTAGAGCTACTTGTCACTGCTGTGCGTGCAGGAGGTTGAGCTGCAGAGCAGCCACTTCAAAACTGGTGCTGTTGAGTGCTGCTAACTGGGCAATTCTTCCCCCTGCAAAAAAGATTAAAAAAAATGTAAGAAGTGATTTTATCAGTGGATTTGTTTCAAAGTCTCCACTTCAGCAAACCCAGGAGGATGCACTGAGCAAAGCAGGAACACTGGGTGCACTAATGTGTGGAAGGAATAAGTTGGGCACCATCTCTTATACTTTGCTAAATTGTAGGAGGGAGAAGGATATAAGTCACAGTCACGCAGATGATACTCAGAAACTCCCTGTAAATAATTCAATAAACTTTAGGAAGGTGTCCAGGGGAGCATCTTCCAGCTCAGATTCTGAAAAAAAACCCCAATTTTAATAATGCTAAAAAACAGAGTTCTATAAACAAGAATCTTCAGAAAGTTTATTCCCCTGGAGAACTCTTGGCTCAATTCCCTTTTCAGGACTTAATAAAAAGGAATTTTGAGCCTCCATGGATGATCCCAACAGCTCCCAGAATTTCTCAGCTAAGAACTCTTGAGTTCAAGACTCAGCTCTGTTATAGATCCAGAACTGCAGGACTGGATCCCCCTGATCTCAGGAGAGACATTTTAATAATCAGGTCCATTCCATGCATGTAAAAGAACTGAGTCATCAGTGCCACTGATTTCTCAGTGCTATGACACAGTGATCAGGATCCTGCCTTAAAACAGTTTCATTCTAATGCCACATGGACTTGCTCTCACAGGCCAGACTGCTCTGAACAGCTTTGGTTGATTTGTCTTCCTTCCATGATAAAAACCAGTGCCAACCCACCCACCCTTACATTGCTTCCTTGTCCTTCTGGAGGGCCCATTTCAGTGGAATCTATTTCCACACTGGAATAACACCAGCTTTCTAAACACTCTCAGCTTCATTATACACCAGGCTCCTCCATCCAATAGCCATGATAATCCTCACTGGCACTCAGGAGCAGCGGAATGATTTACAAATTGGGGAAGGTAATTGCAGCGTCATAATTAGTCTTCCTCTAAATTTCCTCCGAACAATGAAGGCAATAATGGTCTCATTAACCTCATCTTGCCTTAATGTCTATATTATGTTTTTGGTAAACCATATTTAATTCATTTACCCAGCCTCTCTTTCCACCACACACAGACAGCTCTCTCTTGTTACCAGGTTATCACCTCTTGGTGTGAACTCTAAGAAAATGGGAAACCATTGTTGAACCACAGGGAAAAATGAAGAGATCGAAAATCCTAGCAAGTTGGAGGGTAAGGCAAATATTGAACCCATTTTTCTCTGAGTTAATGATCAAAGTTCCCTAATTATGCATGAATTAGTGTGCCTCTCTTTTCCTCTCTGCATACAAAGAGGCACATGCATAAAACTAATGTATGTTCACAGGTAGGCAACGATTAGAATAGTCATTCCAAAGTTTTCAGGGATTGAACTGACAACAAACAAGCAAAATGCATAAAATGTCTTGGGAAACAGTTTTAGGAAATAACTTGCACAATTGACTACTCAGAGGTATAGATGAATAAAATCTAAAATAACTGATTTATAGAAGCTGATGCTAGAATTGGTAGCTCGGGTAAAAAACTTTAAAAACTCAAATTTGTTCTCAGGTGATGGTCCGTCACTAAGTTTTCCTTGATGCTGGAAAATCAAAGTGCAAAGTTCACCAGTAGTTAATAAATAAACAACAAAACCAGTAGTTAAATAAATAATAGCTGTTTTACACACAGCAACCACGCAAACTCATGCTAACTTGATCTCCTTCTGCAGGAAGCTTATAATGCTGATATAATAAAGTTGTTTATTCAGTGAGGAATTAAGGAAAGCAAGGATTTTAGGGAAAGGTCATATGCAGGTTTTTGTCCAGTTTTAGCCCAATGGAGTTAAGATGAAGAAAAATGTTAATTTTATACATGTAAACCCTTCTTTAAGACCGGAATAGAAGTCTTGAAGTTAAAGGCAAGTTGAGAATCTTTGCTGAAACTCATAACAGCCCAAACAATTAACTCCCTTCTTATGAAACAAACCCCTTGTTTTCCTACCAGAGAGCAGAGGGTAAAGCTCTTGTGCTGCAGTGAGTGAGGGCTGGGGTTATTCCTTGGTCTCTGTTAGGTCTTCAAACAAAAGCTAAACCCCAGGTGGTTCCCCAGGAACCACCAAAGATGGTTTCTCCTCTACCATGTTTATATAGACAGAAAAGGGAAAAAAACCCATCTCATTTCTGTTAATCTCTTTGGGAACAGTGCAGGAAGCCTCCAGGGCTGAAGGCTCTGCAGCATGTCTGCTGTTCAATCCTAGCCATGCTCCTCAAATCCAATGAGCTTTTCTTTCTTTCTATCACTGCTATTTAATGTACAGATTCTTTCAATCAACTACTTTTACATGCTCTTCCAACTTCCACATCATTCAAAGCATGTCTCAGATTATTTCCATCTCTTTTTCTGGATAGCTTTGGACTCTGTCAAGCCCTGGCATATATAATACAGTTATTTCCTGTAATATTGGAAATTTTCCTGAAGCAATTACTTTCAAAGACATTCAGATGTCTGCCTGTATCTTCGGTGAATTCTCAGCTTATTAAGGTAGAAATACATGTGAGCTGCTGTCAGGGATCATGTAAGTTGACCCTGCCCTTACATTGCAGATTTTCAGTGAGCTGAGTCTATTTAGCTGCTGAAGTGTTTTGCCAATTCACAGAATCACACAGAATCACAGAATATTATGAGTTGGAAGGGACCCACAAGGATCATCTAGTCCAACTCACCACCTAACACCCGTACAGAGTCCGAGAGCACATCCCAGAGCGTAACACCACCTAGATCCCTCACAGTCTAGCAGGCCACTCCGAGCCGGAAGGGGCCCAGGGTCATCCAGCCCTACACCCCCCAGCTAGACCATGTCACTAAGCTCCTGGTCCAGTCTTCTCTTAAACACTTCCAGGGATGGCGACTCCACCACCTCCCTGGGCAGCCCATTCATTCCATCCATTATTCCTGACTTTCTGCTGAACTCGGCAGAGTTCTGTTAATAGATCTGTTAATTGATAAGAACTCTGCTAATTGATCATCCTCCCATGTTGCTTTACCTTGTGAAGTACTGCTAAGGGTCAGGGTTTAGGGCTCTGAGGAGAGTTTTCCCGCTACAATGGTTATAATTACAATTTTTCAAGTGCTAATTAATATTATTCTAACTCTATATTGTTTTAGCTGTGACACTAACATCTATCTTGTCCTAAAAATCTGTCTCCTGGCAATCTCCAGCTGAGCCATGGCACAGTATGGACTGGGTATCCCTGTACCTGTCCTTCTGGGAATCCATTGCCAATGCCAAAGGGGGAGAGGTGAGGGAATGCCCCTGGTCCTTGGTGCCAGTGTCTCTGGGAACACAAACACACACTGGATATGTGCATTACCTGTGAAAGCTTCCCCTTTTCATCCACACCTGATGGAAACCAACTTCGTTGTCATTCCCCTACTTATCAAAATGTCCCAGAATTAGTGGCAGCAGATATCGTCAAAAGTTCTTAATGTCTAAAAAGCTCATGGCAAGACTCTTTTTGCCACTCAAAAAAGTTTTGGTTGTGCTTCTCAAAGGGAAAAAAAAATGTTTTACAAACATTTTGGGCTGAGCCCCAGGTTCTTTAGTCCCTGAGATTCACCTGACTGACCCTTTCCCCTGCTCTCCAAGCAAAGGCTTCCACATCATCTGCTACCCCCTGCCAGGTTTTGCCGTTTTTCATGGCAGAGAAAAGTCCTGTTTTTTTGACAAATTAAGATTGGCATTTCCTTTTAGCCCCTTTACTGCCTTTTCTGTTGGGAAATACAGCAAGATGTGCCTTTCAGGGCAGCATTGTGTACAACTCTAGTTAACAGCATGGGATCAGTCTGGTCCTCATTTAGGCTTTCTGTCCATCATGCTCAGCTCTGAGATTCTCTCATTTTCTCTGGTAACCTCCTTTTACTCCTGTATTATTTTCAAATTCTGTTTGGAGAACATTTCCTCTAGCCCGGGTCCAAACTTTCAGTGAGATGTTGACTTTTTTCTTTGGTGTTCCACCTTGACCTTGTGCCCCTCATGGCAGCCCTTTAAGACACAAGTAGCTTTTAAGATGCATTTAATTGAAGCCTGTGGGTCTGTTCTCAGCATCCTAATTTAGCTCTTTTTTTCTGTTTTGGAGGAGACTGAACTTTGTGGCCTTCATTTTCCAAAAGCTTCCAATCTCCTAATTAGCCATATGATGTAAGCAGCCAGAACTGCAAAAAAAGCCAGGAACACTTGAGCCCTGAGCTTCTGAAAATCTACCCATCAGCTTCATGCCAGCAGCTACCAAGGCCTTAGGATTGAATTATTCTGTAATTTTAATTTTAATTTATAAAATTCATTTAAAATCCAGCCCTAATTTTAGTAGCAAAATACCAATACTACAGAGATGTTCTGATTTTACAGGTATTTGTGCAAATGCACATGGTGACTTTGTGAAATCCAGGCAGTTTTATTCCATGTAGATCCTCTGTTACACCATTAGCTATACAAACTGACCTTAACACCAGAAGCAATGGAATTAAAGCTGTGTGCAGTAATCACCCCTGGGATAACACCAATGTGGGCTTGTCAGCACACAAAGGATGGAGGCATTTGGGGAGAGACAAGGGAGAGAACAATAATTAGACTTTAACTAAGAATGCAGAACATGTGAAAAGAGCAAGCCAGCTGCTTGAAGCAAAGCTGGAACATAATAATGAGAAATCTTCTGTGAGGGAGGGATAATCAGAAGGCTGAAAAAGAGGATTATATTGCCCTACTAGTTTTTAACACCAACTCAGAAGAATTTGTTGTAACCTAAGCACCAAATATTTCAGCTGACTGATGAACCCTGGCTTGCTTTGATAAGGAGGATATGTAACTGCAGCACACTTCTTGAGAAAAAATGCAAAATTAATGAAGTCCCCAAAGGACTCTGTGTTATTTTTCTCTGGCTAAATGAGCTATGGAGTGAGGCAGTGACACTGGTTCAGTGCCCATGTTTGGGTAAAGAGAAGGAAACCACAATGCATGTTTTAGTACTGCACATAAACCCATTGCTTAGCTCCAGATGGGAACAAACAGCAAATCCACTTCTGAAAGGAATGTTTGTTGTGCACTGTATAGCTCTACTAAAAGTTTATGCAGAGTGCTGCTGTGCAAAGTAAGGTTCCCCTGCCTTACTGGGAGCCACCTGCCACACAACAGGGCTACAGAGTAAGAGAAAATCCAAACCAGTAGCATTTCAACATGGGCATTTCCCACAAACTGTGTTTTGCAGTGTTTATGCATGAAAAATTCAACTGATGTTACTCCTGCAGGGTGTAACAGGAGGGGTCTTGAGGCCTGAATGGCTTAGATGGACAAGGTAGATGTGGTTTGGGCAGAGACAACCTCCCAGGGGTCCTGGGGTATTGTGGAGACACAACAAAGAGCCTGGCTGACAACTGATGCCTCTTGTCACAGTGCACCTACAGAGCTAATGGTACACTCTTGCTTCATTACACTGATATCTGGGGAGAATAAAATGTTGTTTGTCATGTTTTTCAGTGATAGACAACCACCACTTTATGTGCCTGAAATTAGCACAGGGCAGTATAATTAATGAAGTGGGGCTTCAGCTGGTTCTTCTTGCTGGAGCCAGTGGCAGTTGGCTGTTCTGCAGAGGTGAACATCCTGTGACCCTGATCAGACACACCTCAGACAGAGAGAAGCAGATCCCTGACAGGCTCCTGAGCTTGGCAGTGGTAACTCAAAACCAAAAAAAAAACACCTCCAAAAATTAAATAAAACATCAGGACAAATGTATTCTGTTTATTGCTCTCACACCTACCCAGGTGATCCTAATCCATTTCCACTTTGTGCTCCCTGTCTATCAAACAGGAATAATTCCCCACTCGTGAATAGTAAAGTTTAATTAACATTTATGAACTACTGCCTAATATTCATGTGGAATTAAACAGAGGAAGAACTAATAAAGAAGAGAATATACAATTCAAAACAAAGCTGAATGGAAAATGTAGGGCATATAGTCATGAATCTCATTTTCCGCTTATGTGTGGTACAATTTAAAGTACATTTTTAGCCTGCTGTTTGTGCAGAGGAGGACAAATACTATGCAGCTTAAAATAAGAATGCATTTTTAATATAGGTGTGTGTGAGACCAGCTGGCATGTTACTCAAGAGAGAACATAGTGGACTTCTCCATTCCTTGGTATCACTTTATTTCTCCATCTTCTGTTTCCATACCATTTTATTTTCTGTTTCTTTTCTGCACGGTCTGTACTGGTACCTCTGCTTGCCCAGCCCAGGAAGCTTCACTCAGGTCCACCACATTCCAGAGGGCTGGACTAAGGGAATTGGATCTGCATGTGAGGAACACACACAGTAACTAACCCACGTTCCCAGGCCTTGCACGCGGACGTGCCAAGACAGATACAGAACACAAAATCAAAGGAACTAAATGTGGGATGCAAGTTGCTCACTGTTGCTTAGCAACACTACACTGATGTCACCCAAATCCTGACCTCAGCAGCAGAGTCAACACCGTTCATGCAGATATCTGCAAACACATCATCTGATGTGGCAGAGAGCAAAAAGCCGTTTTGTGCCGGCTGGAACACGCTCTGGAGACGCTCCGTGGGCACAGAGCACGTGTGCCTCCTGATAAGCTCTAAGAACGGGCATGGTAATTAAAGGAGTAATCTTCTTAAATTATTAAATTCTGACCTCACAGAAAGAAACAGTGGCTGGAGTGAAATAATTAGGCCATGACTCAATCAGATTTGCACGGCAAATATTAGAACTCTACAGAGAGGAAACTTGGACAAGGTGGGCAATGAGCTGTTTGCCTCCTTATGCATCACATCCATTTTTCTTTTTATTTCTCATGCAACATTTACCTCTCATATTCTGTAATTTATCTTTTAATTATATTTATGAATATATTAAGTTACAGAGCGTAAACATTTGTTCCTTTCAGGAGAATATCACAGTCTGTTTCCTTCATTAAATAGCAAAACTCAAAAAACCTTTGAGATACAAAATCCAAACTAAGCTTCTTAATAAGACCCCCAAAAAGCCTGAATATTGTATATAACATTTTCTATACACATATGTTCTAATTTAAAAAGTAAAATACATTATATCTTTTCTCCGTTTAACTAGAAAGAACTTATTTCATTCAATGCCAAATTCAAATGCCAAATTCAATGCTTGTTCACAAAGGGAAAAAAAGAACATTGCCAATACCCACAGTTCTACAGTGGCTAACACAATATCTGGTGGTTTTCAGGAAGTTCAGGCTTCTAAAGTCAGGAGTCTAATAAAAACAAATTAACTTGAAACAAAGTTTATCTTCAAGCCAGTGGTGTGGACTGAGTTTGAAAATTTAATCCAAGCATATCTTGCTGGTTTAGACAAAGGAATAAGTAAAATGATACTATAATTTTAAGAAGAATCTATTAGTTGATTCTCAAGCCATGCAATTAATACTTACAGTTGGAAATTGTTAAGCTATTTTTTATATACTGTCTTATTTATCTGACTATAAAGATTTATCTGTCACTGCTGTCTTCCTCAAAACATTGCAGGGAGGAAACCTGAATGTGCCCTGAAAAGCACCTTTCAAGTATTTCATAGTTAACTAATGTACCTCCAGACAATTAGCTCGTACTCAGTCCTGCCTCCTCATAAATCTCAAGACAACGAGGTCTGCTGACAGATAATTCTTGGGCCTGGCTTCCTACTGATGACACCTCCTCTCTTCTGACTCCACTGCCTGTTCCAGCTTCCTGTCTAATTGCTGATTTACTGCCTTCCATGTGCACTTCTGTCCTATTAATTCATCTTTGTTACCTTCTGTGTCACCCTGTGCTCCTTGTCGTGAGACCTGGTATCACCATGAAGGTCTGCCACACCTTCTTATAACTTCATGAGTTCTCCCAAGCTCTGATCGATTTTCCTTCCCTCCCTTTTCCTATTCATTACATCTTCTGGCAGCTTTAGGTTCTGCATGTAGTCAAAGCAGCATTCCTGCTTTTACTCTCACATTTAAGCTTTTGTGCTCTCACTGCATATTGGAACAGGTAGAAGTGAGGAATCAGTGAGGAATTTATCCAGAATTATTATTGGCATTACACACAGTGCTGCTCCAAGACTGAAATATGGGCAGTCTCTTGTCTCACCAGCCAACTTCTAAATAACGTAAGAACAAACTCTGGAGGATTGCACAGTCTCGGATCCAATTTAAAATAGATTGCTGGGATAAATACTGGAGGCAGTGATGGGACTTTAAATCATCAAACCATCAAAGCAATCTAAAAATAACCAACTGCAGCTTGCAGCCACTTGATGTCAATTTATAGCTTAAATAATTGACGGTTCCAATTATTTCCAGGTTGTGTGTTTGGCTTCCTGCTTTTTACACTATTGTACCCCTTGTGACATTCCATACCAGAAGAAAGGAACACTACTCATCTCTCCCTTATCTAAAGGCCCAGTAAAAGCAGGGTTGAGGTGTTTAAAACTAAAAAAGTCATGTTCTGCTTGTTCTGCTGTGTCCATTGGAGATTTTGGGAAAGGAGGCAGGGAGGAGGGATTCTCACACACTCTGCACTAGTGCAATGGCTCAGCTTTGCACTGGGAAGTGCTAGCCTTTGAATAATGACATTGGAGGGTCTGAGTTCTGCTTCAACAGCCCCAGCACTTTATAGGGGAGATAAGCAGTGCTGGCCTACAACACACAGGCTGCTGTCCCATGTGGCTCTTCTGAGTCCTAAGACACATCTGCATTGCCAGCCATAGAAGGAACTCAATGAAAGGCAATGAATAAAGCATAAACATGCACATGAATAAAACTAATAAAATCAATTCATAGCCTAAGTCCCTTACACACTAAACCATCATTGACTCATCCTCTTGGGGAAAAAATCTTACCTCATATAAAGAAGTTCCACAATTTCTAAATCAGTTTATCCTCTATTTGCTTTTTAAGAGAAAAAGAAAATCCTGAAACAGCCCAGCAAGGTGTTCTTTTCACTTTGCCCAGAACTACAGTGTTTGTTATAAGACAGGAAATGCCACACAGACACCACAGAATGCCAGCAAAGCATTTGGATGCAACAGTTGGAATGTGATGCATTCCAAAGACTCTGCATGTTCTGTATGGCTAACAATATAACCTATAGATATTGGGGTTTATTCTTTTTACCAATAGGGTCTGGCTTTCTGCACCACATTGCTGATTCCTGACAGTGATGTTTTCCATGCTAGAATGTCTATTGTCTGTCATAGAGAGCAGGAGTTGCTCATCCCAGTTTCCTGCCCTTGAACAGGAAAGGCAGCCACAGCCTCATCAGGAATTCAGCTGAAGAAATTAACATCTCCCTTATCACTACTCTTGACAGCTCCTGATAAGCCACCTTGTTCTCCTTGTTGTCTACAGCACAGCTCTTAATTTTGGATTAATTTTTTTCTCTGTATTATCAAGTACAAAAAAGAACTTCCTGAGCTTTCAGTTGTGCCTCTTGGCATCGTGTTGGCACACTTGCATTTTATTAGGTGAGTGCAACAGAAATGAGAGTTGAAACTTCATACAAAGGAAAACACTTTCCTCCTTCCTTGCACCTGGTTTCTCCAGCCAATATTTAGTTCATTAGGGAACTCCTGCTGTCCTCCTGTCCTATTCAGGAATCACAAAGCAATTAAAACCTTAAACAGACTGCTGGTGCCCTTGGCTGTCAAGCAGAGACACCAGTTTTGCTTCCAGAATTCTCTGACTTTGCCATTTTAGACAGACTAACCTATTCAATGATTCTTGGTGGGGTACAGAGCATTCTTGTAATTCCAGGATTTTCACAATCAGAAAGAAAGAGCAAGTGAGTGAAGAGGTTACCAAGCATCTTAACAGCTTTGGGCTGATCACTGTCATGTTGGTGACTCTCCTCCTCGCTCCTGCAGGTTTTCAAAGCACAGGGATTGAGATGGCCACTTCCTTGCTCTATATTCAGGAAATAAGCCAATTTAAGTCACAGCTAAAATGTTGCAACCCTCTTCTATAGATCTTTACATCTGCCCTTTAGTATAGGTGGTTTTCCAGACTTCATCAGTTCTGCAACAACTTTTACTTCTTCCAGTTAAGGCAGCACCAAAGCCATCAGTTCTCTATTTTTTTCTCCAACACAGCATATCTGTTGCAACATTCAGGTCAGAACATTTCCCCAGAGTGGAATAGCCATCATTGTCCTGTACCTTCCCAATTTATTATCATCACTTCACCAACTCTTCTCTCCCCTTTGCGTGCAGAACTCAGGCTAATGTAACATGTCACATTGCACAGCCGAGGTTCTCTGCGCTCAGAATCTGCACAACTAAATGTACCAAAAAGGCACTGAATCAGGACACTGCTGCAGGGCCAACGCAGATGTGTTTCAAACCCACCATTCTGTCAAAGATTGAAGGAACATTGAGGAGATGGCTCACGTTAACAGCAGTGGACAAGCCATTTTCCAGCGGCTCCTTAAGCCATCCATCATTGGGCTGTTGTGTCGTAACTAAATCAAAACTGATCCTATCAAGGTTTTTGAGCCCTCTGAGTTATTGTAATCTCTAGCATGTGCAAATTGCACACAGGACAGCAAGTGTTGAGGCTGGGATGTTTCTTTTTTAAAGGTGAGTGTGAACAAACACAACCCCAGAGCACATTTGTAACAGGAGACCTCTAAATGCACACAAATGGGACTTCGCCTTCAGCTGCACCTGCCTTTATATATTCCAAAAATATCTTGATTTGATGAATCATTCCCAAAACCTTTGCCCCAAGGAGAAACAGTCTCCCAGGAACTTCAGTTTCTGACATGAACCCCTAGAAATTACATCTTCAGGAGCTCTCCTTCTGGGGGTACTCTTGAGGGGGAAAAATTTTCATTAGCTGTGGCCCATAAGCGATAGCCAGACAGGAATAGTGAGGAACATATTTCTCTAGACTAGTGAGGATGTTGCTCCAGCAAGCAGAAAGACTGGAATATTTGTCATTTTCTTCAGTGTTTTCTTACTCACATCACTTTCAAGTCTTAAAAAATTTGTTTGTGCAGTGCTTGCATCTGTGTAAACACCTCTGCTAATTACTCAAGTTATCAGTGTCTAAACAGAAGCTCTCCAGGAGTCTGTCAGAGTCAGAGCCTGAGATAACTCACTGCAGGAGAGACTGACCAACAGAAAAGGTACACTTGGGGTTTGAAACCAGTAAATCAGACAGGTTTAGTTCATTGCCCCATTCCAGATGCCACAAGACATTCAAACGATTACACCATATGGCATAAATGTGCTGAATGTCTACTTGGGTAGAGTCTGACAATTATAACCCGCCCCCCAAAGAGCACAGCAGTGAGTTCTGTATGATCCTGTGGGCCTGTGCAGAGGCTGCTGGAAGAGATGCACTCCAGAGTCTAATGTTTCACTGCCCAGATGGATTCCAACAGGTCTGTGATGATCAAAGGAAACTTCAGACCCTGAAGATATAAAACATATAAAAGGAATATACACAGTATAGCAAGATTTTTTCCAAGCAGCAGAAGCATGGATCTCCACCAGGAAAAAAAAGAAAAAAAAAGATAAAAATATACTATCCAGATGATGGTTTAATATAGTACACAAGAATAAAAACTCTCTATTCATAACTATTGATTGGAAATGAAAATGGAGGAGAAAAGTATCTCAAGCTGCAAGATTAATCCTCCCTGAAAGTCTTTTTCCTGGTCATTTTCTGGCTCATATTTACTTTCCTCTACAGTAACTCTTCCCCAAAAGCACTGCTTTTTGAGAGGATACAAGATTTAAAAAAACTATATTTGACTCAAAAGAGATCAAAGATAGTTGTGCATCCTTGAAATTGTAGCTCTCATTTGGAGATAGAGGGTTTTTCCGGGTCTGTGTTCACAACAGCAGGAAAAGTGTCCGGTGACCAAAACCAGTCTCTGGTTCAACCCTGAGGCTCTGTGCTTACCTACAAAAAGGTCAAGTAGTGAATTTTTGTGAAAATAAATTGTGGTTTCAACCCATTTTAAAAAATGCTCTGTTAAAAGCAATCTCCAGAAATAATTTGTGCAGCTGTTCCCAGCAAAAAGTTCAGATCTGTTGGAGAAAATGACTCAGTGGGGGGAATCATTTCCTGACGGGGAAGGACTTGGCCACCCTGGCACAGCTGCTCGATGCCTTTTGTGCATTTACCTGCAAGGAGTTATTTCACCTACTGTGTGCAGTTAGAGGAATAATGGGTTGAGAAAACATTACACTTGGAAAAATCAGACGGATGGATGAAAGCTGTGCAGTAATTTACCATCAAGTCTTCATAAATTAAAAGAGGAAAGTGAAAACCACTGCAGAGATCCCCCAGAACTTTGTTCAGTGGAAACTATCAGGTGTTTACTTTCAAAGGTGTTTGGCTGGGTTTTTTAGCAAGGAGTCACCCTAGGAGGGGCAGTGAAAGAAAATGTAAGGAGTGAGGAAGCTGCTCAAGCCCAGAGGATGCTGCTGTCACTCTTTATGAGGCATTTGGGACCTGCAGGTGGGAGCAGCAGTGGATGATAGTGGAGGTGGCAATGGTGGAGTGTGGAGAGAAGAGCAGGGCAGGGACTCCAAGACAAAACTGTGTCTTGTGTGCCAAAACAAACTGCCCAGACTCTTGTACCAAACCCTTCAGGAATATCTGCACATGTGGGAACTGAGACCCCTGGAAAATAAGGTGCTTATTAACTTGGGGTTCAACTCCTATGGAGCAGGAACTTCTCATTCTGCTGTCTTGCACTGGCTACTTCAGTGCATATATAAAATATCCATGAATTTCAGGTACTACCAACAAATCAGCTCCCAAATAAGTAGACATTGCTCTAAAGGGACTTGGAACACATTTCAAAATCATTATTGGACTAAAACTCACCCTTTTGCCTCTTCTTGCGTTTGCATTCCCCAGTTTTGTTTGCACAGCAGTCACCAAGGAATTGTGCTGTACACAGTGAATACACCTACAGGAACTGGTTTTTGTGAAAGCAAGCCAGGCATATATCATCCAAAAAGATAATGTTTCATAATTATTATTTAATTGCTAGTTTTAGTTCTAGTCCCCTACAGACTGTAAAAGCAATGTGTATCCATCCAGGCAGCAGGAAGCTTCCCAGGCCAATTACTGCTCACCAACAGAGTTGATTAACAAGCAAAGATCAGCAGAGGCTCTTTGGGAAGCATTCATCCCCACAGAAAGAGAGTGAACCCATCACAGCTGAAATAAAGGCAAAATTCAATGAAATTATTTGTTGCTGATGGGTTCTACAACAATCTGATGAAACCCATTACCCCCCTTTGCCTCTGAGGTAAGAGCTCCAGTAACACTTCACTGACACAGATCCACCAAGTCAAGCAGGAAGAGAAGGAAATGTCAATACCTTCCCTCCCTCCACACCAGCCCTGCAAAGGAACTTTAAACACTAAGATGATCAAAATGAATGATCATCTAATGAAGCCAGAGTCTGGCAAAAGAGTATCCTGTCCCTAAGGCTCTGTGACTAATAGCTATGTGGTTTACACAAAGTGGAACAGTGTTAACAGGAGAGAACTGTCTGTCAGCTAAGGCAAGGTTAAGAGATGCTGGTTGACATGCCCTCAGACACAGGCAGGAGCTAAATACAGGTCTCTCACACTGTGGATAAGTCAAGAGTTAGATTAGTCCAAAAATCTAAAAATAAAAAAGAATATATATAGAGAGAAGTTCTCTTCAGTTTTGTATATTATACTGAAATCTACCTTGCTCATTTCCTTTGATGTTCTTCCTCATGTTTAAATGGAAACATTCATTTCAATATTGCATTTGAGGGGGACCAATGAAGTGGACACCGAGCGCCTTTGGCAGCAGAGGGGAGCAGTGGGGATATGTGCAGGGTTCAGGTCTGTCCTTTCCTTCTTCAATGACATAATGAATAAGAGGGAATTTGGTACTTTTTCAGATGGAGCAGCAGTTGTACTAATCCTAAGGCTGATGGGGTGTGGGGAGGGGAAAGGGCCTAACAGGTTGAACCAAAACGCCCTTCAGCCTCACACTGCTGGAGGCAGGGTCAGGTCACACATTAGTGTTAGGTCTTTAAAGGAAAACAGATTTATCGAAACATATTCAGCCCTGGTACATTTATATATGAAATGAAGCAAGTTAACGTTCACTTTGCTGCTACACTGGGTTATCAGTCAGACCTCAGAGGGTGTAACAAAGCATGACCCTGCTGGGAATGCAGTTAAGAGAAATATCAGCACTGACACCAATGGCTCACAGACCCATATGAAACAGCACAGCCAGACCATCAGAGCCACCTGCACATGCTAAGATCATACCTTACCATTATGGTAACATTTTGCTACCCAACAAATATGAAATCTTCAGATTAGGCCTTGTTTACAACCATTAACTTTCTTAAAACAATTTTAAAATGCCTATTGTTTTTCAGTAAGAATATTTTTCTTTAAAGACAGGCACTTACAGGCATCAGTATCATTCCTGCCAATATCTGTCACCCCTTAGACAGGACTGCATCAGCATTCTGTCTTTTTATTCCAGTTTATGGAATAAACCCAGTCATTCCAAAGATGCGTTTCCTGTCTCTTCATGTATGCTTCCAATTTTTAGAGATAATTTTCCACTTGTTAAAAGGTATCTGTCAGTTTGATTATAAAGGGGTAATTTTGTGAATGAATCAGCGAAAGTTCCCAAAACAGCACAAATGATCCTATCACAGCCAAATTTAACTTCTGACACTTATAACGCTATTTCAATTCTTGGATACAGAAGGTCACCAGTATTTACTTGCAGAAGAGACATCTGAGGTAACATAACGAGATCACATCATCTATAACAATGACACAGGTACAAGCCCTGTTTCTTTCTCCTTTTCATACCTTCCCCTTGCGCACTCTGCAGCCAACCAAAATTTCAGGAATCTGGAAGGAATGATAAGAGACTTGCTTCTATAGATTGAGACACCCAGATACATTTCAACTGCAGTTCAAACTTACATTTACTTGCAGAAATGATTGGCCAGGTGAGTTAAGTGATCTGTAAAAACAAAACGAACAAAACACAAACCCACCAAAAAAAACCCCCAAAACCCCAAATAAAAAAACAAACAAACAAACACAAATTAATGAGTTAAATAACTTATTGAAATCCACTTTAGCACAGTGGTAAGGAGACCAGGGGCTCAGTTCCTGCCAGGGGGGCAGTGGTGCCGTTTAAGAGTTGGACTCGATGATCCTTGTGGGTCCCTTCCTACTCAGAAGGTTCTGTGATTCCTCATTAATTTGTTTTTTAATGGTAACCATATACCCCATAACCCTACAAACAGCTGTGTCACAGCAGCCACCAGCACTGAGGGACAGCAAAGTCACAGCCAAGCACTGCAGTGCCTGGAAAAACAGCTTGGAACAGGGAGACAGAGCACAGTGAGCTCAGGGGCACTGACACCCCTCTTTTCCACCAAAATGGACCCCCCAGAAGTTCATTCAACGTGTGATTTACACTGCACAGAACCCTCCAGTGCACAGCCCTGGCACTGGTCACACAGATTTCATGGAGGGACACACAATTCCCAGGATGTTGTCCACTTCCCTCCCAAACGGACCTACAAACGTGACTGCACTGCCTGCTGAAGGATGGGAATGTCTCCATTCAGCAGCAGAAGGAAGGAGGTGATCTCACTACTGCTCTTGGCACTGAGGGCTCATTGTTTGAAGTCCAAAGCCATTCTTAGCCACAGGGCTCTGCCCAGGCAGGACCAGCAGCCCAGTTCTCCTCCCATGTGAGGTGGAATTTTCCTGGTCTCACTGCAAGTGAAGCAAAAGCAGAGCAGAGCAAGCTTTCCTTAAGATCCAGGCAAACACATTTAAACACAACTATGATATTCAAACATGAAGGTGCAGGTTCTCAGGTCCATAAAGTTTTGTCCCGTCATCCAAAAGAATGGCCTTCCCCAAATACTTTTAAGACCAAGGCCACCTAAAAAAGATCAGGAGGAGGCAGGAACTGCTGTTGGAATCCAGTTTCAATTCAACACCAGCCTGATCGTAAAACAAACAGAGCTGTTTCAGGTAGAGGATCAGCTCATTAAGCTTTAATGCATAGCTGTTGAAAGCCAGTTATTAGAAAATAATTCCTGCTGCTTTATTCAGCCAGTAAAATTCAATAATTAGAAATGTTATAAATCTAATTTGTCTTAATAATATTATTGTGGCACTGGCATAAATTACTCTTTTTAAAGAAAGTAGCCAACCAAGGGAAATTAAAAACCTTCCCCTAGAACAGGAAGATACACCAGATATTTGAACATATTGCTTTACAACACAGCGTGATTGCCAAGAGAAACATTCCCAAAACTCTTCTGGTAAATAGACATAATTTATTCATTTATTCTATGAAAGACACATGCTGTTTAGGACCTGCCTGACCTCCAGTGTAGCAAGACTGTATACACCAACCAATTACATCCATGTAGAACCCACTAAATTGCATAACTGATATCTAATTTATGTTCATCTGGATTCAGTTTCTATATATTTACTTCCACATTTCTTCAGTGAAGAGTCTATTGTCTCCCCAACATGATTGTAAATAAGTCCCTTGCTGAATAGCATTTTATATGACAGCAAATTCCAGGATTAGCACTGAAATGCAGAGGCTTTGGGGCTTTTATTCTTCATGTATGCCTCAAGTTGATGTACTCCAGGTGATCCTGTCTCTGCTTCAACAGGCAAAACTGAGTTTGTAAAATAAAACACACGGATTTTGGAAGTGTTGGAGCCATGGAATTCTTCAGGGGTAGAAGTAGAACACACATTTTCCATGTCTTCCATGAAATGTAAATATTTCTATTTTGTGCACCTTGATGAATAATCATTCTATTTTTTTTTAGTGAGCAAGAGAGCATGTGCCTGAGGAAAGATGTGGGTGTTTGGATATTATAATCAAGCTGCCATGGGGAGAAGAAAATACAAATCTGAAGGAGCAGATCTCCTCCAGGCAATTCTGCAAGTTGAAAAACTCATTGCGATGTCAGTTCTTGAACAGTCAAAGCCTTTCAGCTCAGCATTAATCAAGATATATTTTAATCAAGAAGAAATAAGTGACCAAGAAATAAATCTGAAAATTAAGCAATAGCAGTGGATTTAGAAGTAAAATTAATTTGAGTTGAGTGTCTTTCAACATAAACTTGTGGGAGCTTATTAGGCTTTATTGTGGGTAAAGCAGTAGAGGTAAGTATACTTATATGTATAGGGTCAGGGCTCCAGAGAGTATTTCAGACATGAAAAGGTATTATTCGAATATTCTAGGTAATACTTACAGCTGCATATAGGGAGGGGGTGGCAAGTCCATCCAACCCATTTAGGTGCCTCTCACAGCGCCCATATTTAAAATTAAAATACTGAATGTGAAGGAAAACCGTGACAAAAATTAAAGTGAAATAGGAAAAGAAGAGCACACTATATGCTGCCATACACTGCGGACCGTTTGGAATTTGTTCCATGCTTTCCATTGTAAAAAACAAATGGAAAAAAAAATAATGCAAGACTTCAGGGATGAGGAAGAGGAGAGAAAGAGAATTCCAAGTGCCAGAAGAAATACACATAGGACGCTAGATAAGTGAGGGGGAAGGACTTATCTTCCCTATTTGTATATTCTTCAGGTGCTCTGTTCAGGCATCCACAAGGCATCCAAACATCATTCCTTCTGTTTATAAATGGGAACAAGCTGAGACAAGCATTCCAGCTGAGATAAAAATAGAAAGCAGCTCTTCTACAGCACAGCCATTTTCACTGCTACTTAAAATATAAAACTCATTAATGTAAACATGGCAGACATTCCTTCAGCAGCAGAATTATTCACCCAGTCTGTGCATATGTACATTCTTATATATTCCATCCCTTTCAAAGATGTTTTACAGGTAACATTGACATCTCCCTGTTTCTTAAGGTCCAACATGTCCAAATATTAAAAATATACATCTATATTAAAATTAGCTCCTATTTATGTGTTTATGAGTTCCTTCAACAATTTGGAGATTTGTTGGGAGTCACAGGTGGCTCTTCTAGTCCTGAAACAACTTTATAGCCTTTTATGTACTGCCTCATGAATTCTGTTCCCACAATTTATGATGATTATGATGGATGGAAGTACCTCACACAATATCAGTCATTAATCCACTTACACTCCTATTCAAACACTATTCAGAGATTACAGTTATCACAGAATTGTTAAGGTTCGAGATCACCAAGTCCAGTCTGACCCAGCACCACAAACCCATGTTCTCAAGTACCACATCCCCACATTTTTTCAACACTTCCAGGAATTGTGACTCCACCACTGGCCTGGACAGCCTGTGCCAATGCTTGACAAGCGTTTTATAAGGATTTATTCCTAATATCTAATTTTTACATCTAAATTGTTCCATCTCCCATGCCTCAGTGGACTAACCACCCTCTGAAGTACCAAAATCAACCAAAGCTGCCTCATGTCATCCTTAGGATTATCTTTGTCCAGACTGGCTGCTCAGCTAAAATGGATCAATTATACTTTACTTCTCTCTATTACATATAATAGACATACTTATTTACTTACAGATTTTATAGAGTTACTTGGTTGCTGCCTTGTGAAGTCCAGTATCTCAATTTTGAAAGCTAATCCCCTTAAAACTCATTTATCTGCTCAAAATGAAAGACTCAATTTGAAGATTCAGTACCAACCCATCACTCTGAATGCTCTGGAATTATTTCATAGTCTGGAATCACTACAGAAGACCAAAAATATTATGCTGCATTTTAATATCTGTACCATTAGAGGCCACATGACAATTGTTTTGATATGTGTGTAAAATACAACACGAACATTGCACAACTGGAGAAATGCTGTTAGTGGGAAATCATCTAAATATGGGGGAGCTCACCCAAATCTGACTGGCTTTTTAGTGTCTTTCAGTAGCTGTAAGTACTAAATAACCATAATTCTTTCACTTTAATTTGATGATATACATGAGGCAGATATATCATTCATCTCTGCTCAGAAATTCTGCAGACAGATCCTTTCCAGAAAGCAGTGGGGTAGGAGATGCCAGGAAATCCCATATCATCACTACTTTCTTTTTTTTTTTTCTTTTACATGATTTCCAAATACGTCCTTGTTGAACTTCTTTGGTACTTACAGCATTAACAGAGTTGTGCTCTCAGCCCAGACTGTACATTATTGTGTAACACAGCATTTTGTTTTCACTGAGAATACCAGGGTGAAACAGATAAACATAAAATATGGAGCTCCACCCTAGAAAAGAGCCTTTCATATTCAGCAGGTTCTCTCCAATGCTCTCCACACTGAATCTGCAGCAAATAATAAATGTCTTAAAGTGTGAAGGTTGAATGCAATTGCAATACACGATGTGAGAGATGGAGTAACCTCTGGCCAGAGGAACTGGTAACATATATATAGTATATATTTATTTGTATATTTATTTTTTCTATATGAATATAATTATGTATACAATTTAAAGTGACGTGTATACTTTAAATAAAGTTCTCCACCACTACTGCCATGTGTCTTTGAGGTTCAGTAAGAACCTAGTTAGAGGACTCCCTTCAGTTCCCCAGTAGAAATAAATCTGTCAGGGTTTGGGGTTTTTTTTAAACATCACCACAAGTCTCAAGCTTGTCTCAGCTTTCAGCAGGGCCCCATATGGCTCCCACAACTGCCAAGCAAAACACAGCCATCAAACCCACGAGAACTTTTCAGCCAAAATACTGCATTAAACTGACTCGAACCTCGGGAGTAGTGCCTGTGAAATTCTGTTTGATATGCAGGGAAAAAAACCCGACAGAAAGTTTAGCAGATGCTTATACATGAAGAAAGAAATGCTAAAATACATTAAATATCTTCAATTCACTGGGTAAAGAGACAGGAGGCAAACCTGGGCTAAGCCTCCTGAGATTATGAAGCAACAGTAACCCAGGAGCTAAAATTCATCCTCTCTTCCCCTCAAAAAGTTCTTCATTTTCAAAAGTCTCTAAGACCTGTTTTTTTTTTCTTTTAATTAAATAAAACTCCCATATGCAACACAGGCACTGGCTCAGTTTCTATGTGCCCTGGCAAAGTCCAGCTCTTTTTCTGAAGACTTCAAAATCTACAAAGTACAAAACTCTTTAAAAAAAGATCAGTTCACAAAAATTAATTCTAAAAAACTGTTAAACAGAAAAATTCAGCCAGGAAGAAAGTGGGGCCTAAATCTAGAAATTCTAGGATATGCAACAGGGATCTCACTCTTCATCTACTGCTGTTAGCGGAACCAGGTAAGGAGACAGGAAACTCTCCCCTTTCCTTATTCCTGCGGAATACATTGGTCCATCTGGACCTGTTCAGGACTGGATCCCAATTTTATTTGCCTTACCCTCACACGAAGGCCAAGTCTTCCCTCAGGCATTTGGAAGAAATGAAGTGCAGGGAGTAGAAGGAGCAATTAGATACATCTGGTGAGTGTTTTCCTCCCTCTTTGTGCTCGATGGGAAAACGCTGCTCGCATTTGTAAAGCTCTAACACTTGTACCATTTCAAATGTCTTTTCTTTTGCCAAGTGAACTCTCAAAAATTAGATATTATTGTAGAAAGCACTGCCTAATGAGCCAGTGTCATTTAGAATATTCAGATTTATATTACTACCATCCAGTTTTCAAGCCCTAAAAATGCCATTAATAGGCTTCAGAAATACATGGGGTGGTCACAAGGACAATAGACCTGGGTTACAGCTGTTCCTGCAGCTGCCAGAAGCTCCACATACTCCAGAGATGACAGTGATTGATAGTCAAATTACATTGCCAGTACTCCTCTGTGTCAGGCTCATTATTAGACACAATGCCTTGGTTGCTCTCGGGAATTTGCTTCATTTAGCCCTTCCCAAGACGAATTCTCCCACCTCCACGGAATAAGTTCACAAATATGTCTCAGAAATAAACACTTGGTGTGGGATAAACAATACAACCAATAATGTTTCATAAAGAACAAACAAAATAGGACTATGCTTTTGTAGTTAAAGAATCCAGTATTAGGGTGTCAAAACTTTCCTTGAGACACCTTTTAGCACTGTTATGGTTTCACCTTTTGAAGACTTTTATTAAGTTCACAGTACATTTAACAGAGAATTTTTGTAATAGATTCTTTCTTTCACACCGCTACAAATATTCCAAATATTCATAGTGAAGATTCCTTATTTGACACATAAAGGAAATAAAACTTTAATCCCCCACCACCAGTCAAAGCCAGGAGCAGACACAGACTTCAGCCAAACTGGTGATCAACAGGTAGCAGGGCAAAAGAGAACTTGTTCCATGAAAGAAAAAGTTCTCAGAGAATGCTCCCTGCAGAGTTTTCCACACATACAGTGTGGAAAATAGAAGCTGAGCTTGGTATTTACGGATCACTAGTTTCAGATTATTTTAAACATTAGTAAATCCTCACTATGAAGCTGTGATGGAAGTACTGTGGAATGGCAAGGAACAACACCTCTGGAGATCTCCCAATTAAATATTTTCATTCTAGGAAGTCTTTTGGCTGGTTAGGGATTTGTTCATTCCATTTTTCTTGACTGAAATTAAGAAAATTGAGCCTTTGCTTAGGAAGGCGCCTTTAAAAATATTTCAGATTTTTCTCTCTTTGGGGACAGAGTTCAGAACTACTAAATTCTCTCTCTTTAAAACAAAAAACAATAACAAAAATGACAAAATACTAGAGGGAATCAGCAATTTTTCCCTAAATCAACTATTCAGAGGTAGGAACTGGAAGTCTGACAGAATCCATGGCACACTTGCATGTTTCCAGTGCTTTTGATGACAAATGGCCTCAGGAAAGTTGCTCAGGTTTGGTGAATAGTGACCTGGAGAAGGAAAACCAGCACTGCTGGACAGGCACAAAAAGAAGCAGATTAGAATAAAGCCAAGGAAAGAACATTCCCCTTATCTCCATTAGCAAAACTACAATTGGAACTTGTAAGAAGGAGTCTCCTCTTCCTCTGTCCATGACTACAGCAATCTTTGAATATCCTACTGAAACATCTTCAGAAGTTTCTCTTTGCAGTGTGAATCCCAGCACACTTTAAATGGAAATACAAAGGGACCTGATTTCCCACCCAGTGAACAGAGACCCCCCAAAACCTGTGATGTTTTACCAAGTACATCTGAGCTGCAAAGGATTCAGGTGCATGTGGATTAATATGAGAAGGTTTCCAAATACAGTACTTGTGAATCATGGAAAACAACTTATAGAAAAGACAAAACACAAATTTGGTATAATTATCCTTCATGCTATACCTTTTCTTTTTCTAATTTTTTTTTTTTTTTGCTGTTCCAAACAGCTCAGATTTCAAACACCACATTTCTGTGGTGTTAGAGCAGGGAGCAAACAAAGATTGTAATGCTTGCCCATGCTTTTCTTTGAGCTCTCTGCTCCATGCCTCAGGAATTGTGCAACAGCTGGAGAGGCCAAGGGAAGCAGACAGTGGATCATGTTCAGTCCAGATGGAATTTAAAGATAATTTAGGTGTCCAAACCTCCCCAGGACTGGGATTCAGCCACATTTGAGCAGATTATTGCAAGGGAGGGAAAAAGCCTTGGCATTAAGGCAGTGTTTTACAGGAACCACAAATTCACCAATCATAAGGGAGCTGTAACTTCCATGTGAAAACATTGTGCAATTATTATACGTAGATAAAACAATATATTTCCCTTAATGGAAGTCAGACTTGCAGATGGGTTGATGACCCTCTTTTTTTTAATACGTATTTGTAGCTGATTATTTGGTACATACAGGCTTACAGCATCATTCCAGACAGTTTTGAAAAAAACCTTCAAGTTTTACTGACTGGACACCTTTAAAAAAACAATGGCTGCAGAATGATGTTCATAGATCATTTGCATCTCTTTTTCTCCATGGCAATCAAGTATATTACATTTTAAAGATTCATAAAGTGTGTGAATCGTGTACTTACTGCTGCCTAGACTCCAGTTTATAATCTCCATGGCCTCTTTCTTTTTTTTACTCTTAAATTATCTCTATTCTCACTGAGATCATTTCAATTGTTCGGTGACTACGGTCACAATCTGAAACGATCTGTTATAGGATAGCAGGAAAAAAAGGAGGGGTAAAAAAAGAGATACGTCTTTGTCCCTATTCCATTCTGGATTATTTGAGAGAAGAAAATGCAGCCAGCTGAAACAGAAAGCAGAGAAGGAAAATTCCCTATTTGCAACCATCTTTGCAGCGTCACTTAGACCCACAACTTCTGAAACACCAATTCCAAGCTCTCGCTTGCAGCTCCTCTAGAAAGTCCTCTAAAATTTATAACTACAGAGTTTGAGTTTACACAGAGTTGCAAGAGGAGATAAGAATCTCAAAAAAATAAAGCTTTCAATGATTTTACAGCACAGCATAAATCCTAAACCCATTTGAGTGTTTACTTCAAGGAAGAAAGGAATTCTGTGCTTCAATAAAATAAGATTAGCCTTAAATTAATTAGAAAATAACGATTTAGGGTGATGATACAACAAAGGGGAATGGCTTGAAACTAAAAGATGAGAGATTTAAATTAGGAAGAAGTTTTTCCCTGGGAGGGTGGGCAGGCCCTGGCACAGGTTGCCCAGAGAAGCTGTGGCTGCCCCATCCCTGGAAGTGTCCAAGGCTGGGTCAAAACAACCTGGAATAGTGGAAGGTGTCCTTGCCTATGGCAGAGGGTTGGAATGGGACTCCCTGAGGTAGGATTCCTATCAGAGATTCCATCTTTGTGAGGCAGACTGGAGAACTTAAATTTCACCTTTGGAAATAAACCAAGTTGTCCGGTTATTTGTTTTAATTTGTAGTCTTTTACTTAGAGCATTGGTAAAAAGAGATGCTCTCATCAGGAAAATGGACTGTTAAAGTAACTATAGATTAACCTTTAAATCCAGTCAGTTGGTTACATCCCTCTTCCCTCTTCCTTCATGTCCAGTCTCTTCGGGTTATCATGCAAATGAGCATCAGTCCAGACAAAACAACCTTTTCATTCTGTCTCCGCTGCAATCCACCTTTTTCCTTCCTCATAGGCCATTTTCAAATAAATCAAGCAAAATGAGTTCCTGAGCAATCACTGACTTGGCACAAAGCCTAATAAAAATGCATAGAAATTCTGGCTGATGGCAGAGCAGGACTGCAAAGAACAAGATTTTTCTAAGGTTCTGACAAGCTTTTTATACAACACAGTAAGTCCAAAACCTAAAAGAAATGATGTGTTTACACAAAAGGTAACAGAGCTGTGAAACTCCTCTCAAGAGATTCAGTTTTAAAAAACAAACAAGAACAATAACCACAATAAACCCCAACGAATTTGTGAAAGAAGTCTTTCAACAGAGGAGACCTCTGTATCTTGTTTACAGAATCATATTTTTCCCTGGTCGTCTGCCACTGGCCCCAGTTGAAGTCATAGGATTAAGTTAACTAGTCCCTTTGACTCACCCAATTAAATATGTTCTAAGTTCCAGACATGAATTTTACATTCAAAATTTAACCTGGAATAGTTCTATTAACCTACATTTGTTTTACTCAAATAAATCTTGTCTGACAAACAACATTTGTAACTTTGCATGACATCAGAGAGCATTTTAGAGCACCTGTGTGATCGGAAACATAAATATTCATTGTAACAAAATTCATATAGTATTTTAATTGCTGAACTGCATGAGTCAGGCATCACAAAGGGAGCACCAGCATTTGTGCTGAGCTCACAGAGGACTGTCTGCAACCAACATTTATGTAAAGTGTAAATTTTCTAAAGCATCCAACACTCAATTTCAAAGCCCAAGAGGTTTTTAAGCACTATAGGAATAATAATAGTAAATAACACAAAGAAATTTAGTTGCAGTTGAATATAATAAAACATTTTCCTTCTCTTCAGATTTCAGAAAGCCAGATACCCAAAGGAAGATGTGTCCCTCCTCTGCCAGGAAAAGAGGGGATCACTTTTAATTCCTCAGAGGTAGGGTTTTTCTTAATCAAAGATTGCCATCCAGTGGCAGGAAGAACAGTGGTGTCATTGCCAACTAATACCCTATTTTTCCAGTACCATCTGGCCTCAAAATGACACAGGAAAATTAAGTAGTTAATTTTGTTTCCTGCTACCACATGCAATTTTAATTTTACATGACACAGTAGAAAGATTATGCAGGTGTGAAAGCTCCTGGCTAGAAGCTCATCAGAGCAAATATTGGGAGTTGAAAAGCATTTTTTTAAATCTTCCTTGTCACTTAAGCTCAGCTGGTACCATTCTCAGGGCAGCCAGGAGTCTGTCCCAGCTTACACTGCAGGAAATATGAAATGGACCCTTGACCATGAAAAGCAGGCTCAGAAATCCTCCTCAGCATTTCCCCACCAGTCTTCCCACAACAGATCAGTACCAGCCTGATGTCTTGGAAAGCACCGCCCCTGAAACTTCAGCTGTTCTGTAACATTTCCAGTTATATCCAAACCTGAACCCTCTGCCAAGCACATTAACCCTCTTCCTTACCCTGGGACTTGTCTTCTCCTACTGTTCATGCCCCGAGAACACCAGGGACTGCAGGAAACAGCTTGTTCAGCTCTCGATGATGAGCTAAAAGTGGCTCTGGTCACAGAGAATTTATGGAAGGTGCTTTTAGCAACATCCCAGCCCCTTCCCCACCCCAAAACCTGTAGAGTTCTTTCTTCTGCATCAGGTTCTACAGTTCAATTACTTCTCAGACCACCCTGCAGTGCACTGTGGTCATAACAAGTCTAGTTCAGCTTTTACTATGTAGGAAATCTTCCCTTGGAACATCAAACCAGCCACTAATTAAAGGAATTCAAAGCACCTCCTTCAAAAAAAAAGGGGAAAAAACTAAGCAAGAATACACATTCCCCTTAGCATATAGCCACATCTTTTTGGCACATTTTGAGGAAAAATATTCAGGGGATGAGACTTTTTAATTAGAAACTAGGGGGGGGGGAATATCCAGAAGCTTTAACATTCCCAGAAGTTCTGCAAGAGTTGTTAACCTTTTACCAGAATCCTCTAATTATGCTTATTTCCATTGTTAAGAGAAGATCACAGGGGCAGAATTTGCAATTAATCTCTCTCAACAGGGCTCCTGATCACAGGCCACACTCAGAAACATCCTCAGACATTCTCACACACTAGGTCTCTCATTCTGGTTTAGTTTTCACAAAACAGCTTCAGGAGTAGCAATATTCACTGTTTCAGTCCAATAATTTAAGCTTCCCAACCACCTCATCTTTCCTAGCTTATGCCCCATTTAACAATGTGAATGTAGTTTAGAATCCTTAAAATTATGACTTACATATTCATTAAAGTTACTCATTATTTCCATGTAATGAAATAAACGCTGAGCAGCTTCAGATGTAGGGCATATTTTTTTGAAAGGGTAAGGCTAAATTCCTTCCAATTCACAACAAATTTATTGGGGCATTTCACTGCTAAAATAAGTGGTGGTTGGTTTTCCTTAGAAGGAAACAGAACCAACTATTTCATTTAGAAACACCCAAGATAAGTAAGTAGTCCAGTTAAAGCAGTAAGTCTGTTTCTATTTTTCATGAAACCTCACCTTGTACATCCTAGTCCAGTGTCATTTTTATTTGGCTATTATCTTAGTTCACAAAAAAAAAAAAAGAAATTAAAAATAAATCAAACTGGAATTCCATATGTAGCACTTATTCTCTTGCATTCTTATTCTTTAGCCACAGCATGGAACCCCTATTTGACAGAAATGTGTCAAAATGAATGAAGACAACCTCCAAATAACAAGACTAAAAATACAAATTCAAGAACCAAATAGAGTGAAAAGTGGATTTCCAGGTTAAAATGGAAACTCATTTCTTAGCCCAGTGCTGGCAGAGGTTGAGGCTGTGCCAGTAAAGCTCACCCATGTTGCAGAACTTCAAGTGAACAAATGATTTAACACATGTGGGTCCCTTCCAACTTGGAATATCCTGTGATCCTGAAAAAAAAAAGTCCAAAGTGTAATTTTCCATTGGAGAGGGCAGAGGGAGGGAAGAAAGGGAAATGAAGTTTGGCAGTTCCTGTAATACTGAACAGTTTAAAGGATGCAGGGAGGAGATGTGTGGTTAGGGATGGATTTGGAGCGCTGTAGAGCAGGTTTGATCAAGTAGATGAGGTGACTTAAGAGATGATGTCATATTACACATTGTGTAATTCACACATTTCTTTGCATTTTATTCACAATTTCAACACCACAAGCTGGTATAAAGAGCTTAAAAGTACTTTTTCTAGAAGGTTAGGTAGGTTTTTATTATTTTTGTCGTTGTTTTGGTCTGGGGGTTTTGCCAGCAGAGGCTGCTATTTCCTTTTAGTTCAGAAAAAACAAACAAACACAAACACAGGGAATCCAATCCTGTGGAAATGGCTTGTTCTAATGACATCAGTAACACTTGGAAATTAAGCAAACAAACAAATAGTTTAAATCCCACGCTTCTCATTCATCCTCAAATGCTTTTCAGCAAAAGTTTATAATTTCTGTTTATTTCGTTCAGGTCAAAGAAATAGCCCTGGTCTCAACAGAGCCCTGAGGGACACCACTCATCCCCGATGGTCGCTGGGGCTCCGAGCTCTTGACCAGCACCCTCTGGATGTGCCCATCCACCAAACACTGCCTCCTGCTATCAGGAGAGAGTGTAGAGAAAGTAGTCCCTTAAATTTCACAAGAAGAGCAAATGGCAAAGGCTTCATCTTTGCCATAAAACCTGGCTTATGGGGAGCAGTTCTACCCGACCCTAATGTCTTGCTTTCTCAAGAGATGGAACGATTTGCTGGGAATGCCCCTCCAGCACCTCAGATGGAAGATGCTTTGGAACCCTTGGAGATTCCTGCAGGTACGTTCTCAATGTCCTCTCAGAGAACAATCTTTGACAATGTGGCAAGAGCCAGAGGATAGAAGCCTCTCTGGCTGTTGAGTTACAGGTGTGTCTGCAGGGAGGAGTTTTCCCAATTTTCCCACTCCTGAGCTGGATGCTCCGTACAAGCCTGGCTCACCTCGCAGGAGTGAGTGATCTGTCCCTGCTAAAATCAAAGGTTGAGCTATGGTTTTCTGTAATCTGTTCATGTGAAATGAAACTGCTCTTCCTTACGGTCCTCCAAGAGGCAAGAGCAAAGCTACAGATGAAAAGAAATCCCAGCAGCCTTCCCAAGGCATGAGACAAGTGCTGACTGAACTGCTGAGAGAACATGGTGGGTGTGTTTCTTGAGCCTGAGCCGGGACACTCAGCAGC